>CM053787.1:670406494-670616543 GCA_028749045.1 Cupressus sempervirens
TCTTTTTCATGTGCATTATTCTAAAACCTAGTCATCCATATTTTTATATCTTACAAAAAATTAAGATGGAGAAAAATATCCACATTGTAGACTTAGATGTGTAAATAGAAGTTAGTACGAGGAGATCCCTTAGAAATAAGAAAAAATGTGTGAATATGGAATTCTTGAGAGCCCTCCTAGCTTGAACTCCACTAGTAGTGGAAAATGCAAGCACCCTAGAAAAGACACAAGAGTAAAGCTTCCCAGAAGAAATATAATGTGGATGAGGATGAAGATACAACTAGTAAGGAGAAGAAAGTATTCATTTAATCCATATTCCTTCTAATGTCTTAGAAACCCAAAAAAATCATACTTCAAGAGAAAAAGGGGGTGAAAAAGGTGAGACTCTCACCTTCCCCTCTTGTTAATGGGGAAAAGGGAAAGAAGCCCTCGATAAGGACCCCCAGGGGACTGTTATATGTGAAAATGAAAAAAAGGTGGATGGATGTGGATATTAATAGGAGCATCAAGGAGATAGAGGAGATGTAAAATAATTTTTAGAAGATATTTGATGATGTTTCTAGGTTTGCAATCAAGGTGATGCACTTAGTAGCTTCAACAATTCATCTCCTACATGTAGAGATAGAATGTCTCACTTCTATGGTGGGATTGAACATTATGCACTCCCTTTATAGGTTTCTTGTGGATGATTGGATAAAATTTCTTCTCAATAAGCTAGAAGGGGAATATAAGAAAAAATAGAGTTATCTATCCTCCTGATTTTAGTTTTAGTTTTTTGTTATGATGTGTATCTTGGTACTTGGACCCTGCGGGATCTTTTCATGGTGCTTCTTCAAACTCTCTTTAGTATGGATTATGTATATATTATAGTTGAGACTTCTCATAGGTTTTTATTGATGATTATATTGTGGGAAACTCTAATGTGAGGGTTTTCAAGATTAATACAGGGGCTAGGTTAGAATGTGCTATGTCTAACTTGTAGTTGTTCTGCAACATTTTGTTTTTTAGGGCCAACCCCCATTTCTGGTCCTTTTTAATTTAAAAAATATACCACCTATTTTAGGTCTAAGAAACTATAAAGTAGATCTAGTCTTGCATTATTTTCAATTGACAAAAAAAGAGGTAGGTTTTGGAATCCCTTTAATTCACAAAATGCAGCCTAAGGAACTTGAAATTAAATAATAGTAAGAAATTAAAATATAGAGGTACAAAAATATCAAAGATTGAAGAAGTTGTGGATTTCACACATAATAATATATCTCTAGATTTTTTATGTTTCTCTTTCCATTTCTTGTAGATGGTAATGCGTTAAAAAAACAAATCTATGTTCCTCTCAAAGAAATTTCCCCTTTAGTATTTCCACACTAGTAATTTTAGGTTTAAGAGACTCTAGTAATCCTAGGTTTAAGAGACTGAAAACTTATTAAAATTTTCTATTAAAATGCCAATATATATTAGTCATGCCATGATATTATAATAGTTTCAATGAATTGGTGTATAGTAATTTCAATATTTCTATGGAATCTTTTAATTGTCATTTTCTTCAACAAAGGTTGGGACCCTAAACTATTTGAATAAGCATAAAGTCTACTGTGGAAAATTAACAATTGCACTAAAATGACTTGGAAATTATCATAGGATATTTTACATTTTGGCAATTTTATATATATATATATATATATACTTGAAAGTACAAATAGTACCTATATTGCTTGTTGTTTGAATTTTGAGCTGTATATAATAGTTTAATGACTTGAAGTAGTAGTAGTTATGTTGAAACTTAAATTTGAAACATAAGAATTAATCTTGGTGAGCAATTTTTAAATTTTTGAAATAAATGTAAAATTATTAAATAAGAGGAAATCTCACACAAATAAAATCATTTTTTTTGAATTCATAAGCACTATGTTTAGCTTTTGTAAACTAGAAAGAAGGTATGTGCAAGATCATGATGTGTCAAAAAGTGGTATGTGAAAATAAAAATCACTTTTCATTTGAATTTGATGAAATAAAAAGGGTTTCTTAAGGAAATGATCAGCTTTCCATCGATATAATTACTATTGAACTATGAGTTGAGTAATTAATTATTACTTATTTTCTAATGGAATTACTTATAAAGTGTTGATTTATGTCCTAATTTTAAAAGAAAATATAACTTTAAAATGGTCTAACTTTCTCAAAATATAAAAGATTTGTCACATTCTATGTTTTTCTTACTATGAAGAAAAAATAATAATTTAATTTTGTATAGTTTTGAATGAGTTAAGGTCCAAAAAAGGGCTAGTGATTTAGGAAATACATTCAATTTAATATATATTCTATTATTACAAAATTTTGATATAAGGTTCATAACTAGTCCAAGATTTCACATCAAGTTGGCTAACATTGATGTCCTAATTTTATATTGCCACTTAAGGCCATAGTTTTGCCCACCATGATCCTGCACATACCCAAAGTTTAAATGAATTTACTCTTAATCTACTACTTAGTAGAATTTTAAAATAGAAGTAGTCATTTATAATAATTTATAATTGAAGTACCGAAAAAAATACTCAATCTTACACTAAGACTAGAAATTTAAAAAAAAGATTTAATAGAGCAATAAGGGTTAAAATATGTACTAAACTTGATCATTAAAAAATGATGTATACCATTGGTTGAATAAGAATAGAGTGGGTATCAATATGTCAGATATCAGAATAATCATTGTGGTAGTGATGAAATAAAATTCAAAATAATATAATAATGATGTTTTTACAATAGAGATTTATGAGTCATATATTTAGGGCTCTCATAACTCGGTTTTTCTAATTCATCAATATGATTGTAGAGGAATGAAATATCATCAAAATCTTAAAAGGGACAAGAGTAGATAGAAATCAACCCATTACAATGTGTAAATAGCTATTGAAATATCCAAAGATGACATTACATTCATTGTATCCCACCACACAAATGATTCTTCTATGAATGTGTAAGTTGTGAGAAACAATGCTCTTGCTATACCTTTCGAGTGGAATGGGAAATCTATGGCAATGAGTGAACCCATTATACTAAATCAAGGAGGGAAATATAGAATTCATTTTTAACAAGAACCCTATGAGACATTCCACCTTTGACTTCACCAATTCAATGCTTATTATAAGAAGAACAACTATCAATTTACCAATCCATGTATTGTTTATCCAACATTGGAAAATATCAACATAGAAGAAATAGTCTATGACATGAAAAGGGATGCAACTTTGTAATTAATAATAAATTTTAGGAATCAATATAAATCATTCCTAATTTCCATAAAACATATAACTACAAGGTCATAGAAATTGATTCATTGAAGTAGTTGATAAAATTTGAAAGTCTAAAATTGGTAAATTTTTGTAGTAGCTAAAACATCTAGATGAAATCAGGGAGATCACAAAATGAAAACATCCAGACTAATTATATTTGATAACTATTATGTAAATTAAAATTTACACTTCCTTTACTAATTAAAACCATACTAAATTTTAGTAAGTGTTAAATATTTGCAATGCTTAAAAATATAGGCACAAATTATATAATATCTTGGCCAGTGAATCTAAATTATATAATAAATTTTATTCAAATGTAGACCAATAAAGAACAACATCAACACTATAGTTTAGGATATATGCTAAAAAATTTTGCATACCTTGTGAAAATGTAGAAAATGACCAAAAAATAAGTGGTTTGATGAGGAGTGTTAGAAAAGGGTGATGTAATTTTATTGATGAAATTATAGTATGTAAAGAAGACTTCAATATTTTCTATTGTTTAGGACAATTAATATAATTGGGTAAATTTAGTAGTAAATTTAGATAATATCTAGTTAAGATTTCATCTTGATGAATTGATTTAGTTTGTTGTTTTTTTTTCAAATGAATAATGCTTGATAGAGCTTTGTAGGCTTACCTAATAATGGTAGAACTTTTTTAGGAACATAATCCATTGAGAGGTTAGGTGAGATATGTACAGAGTAGAAGAAGCTTGTAGAATTGAGTAAACTCAACAAGTTTCACATGCAAATAATTTGGAAATATATAAAAGAAAATTTAAGAAACCAATGAAAATCTTTTTTGAATTTTTGTTTTGTTTGATATGATATAATCTACATATTAATAATATCTTGATAGCTATATTATATTTTCTTTGGATTGAATTTCATGCATATTCTTAATTGGTAGCATAATTGAGAACAAGATCACCATTTAGTTGTAATTAATTATCTCAAATTGACCAAAAGTGGCATTAAGAGGCATTTTATACTATATTTTCCAACTAGATCATAGATTTCATCATTAAAATATACCAAAACCTCAAAGGTTACGATATACTTCCCAGATCTATTATCATAATTGCATTTATTAACTAAAGTACTCTCTCTAGAAATGGCTAAATCCAACCAAGGGAATGCCCACTTGGGGTCATGTTGAGTAGATTGCCAAACTGCATTAGCGGTAGTAGGGGGAGCCACAAGGGACCAACCTGAGCCTAACCTCTATGGAGGCAAGGCTAAGCAACAATGGCCACAAAAGCCACCACTGGGAGAGTGGCAATGAGGGTGTGACCTAGGGGTCTGTGAGTGATGAAAAGAACTACTCTAGCCTCTCCAACAACCATGAGGAGAAGTATGGTCACTAGATATAGGAAATAAAGGCACTCAAGCAACTATACAAGGGGCATTTCCCCAATGAGCAAGTAGCTCTTGCAGGTCAGCCAGTTCTAGTGCAATTTTTTTCAGTTTATACTTGAATCTGCAACATGAAATTATTACATATGCATGCTTTAGAGTACATTGCAACATAAATATGAAGAAAGTTGTGAGAGAATAAAACAACATTGTAATCTTTCCAGATTGTGAATAATAACTCCATTATGAAAGTATGCCATATCTAGGCATATGTAAAAGGGAGTCTAGGAGCATCATCCATAACCACCATATGTCAAGTGAAAGCCTCTCGATGAAATGGTTTGAAGAAATAAAAAATCCAAAGCCAATAATTCTAAGTTCTTTTGAAAAACCAAAAAATATGCAAAAAGCTTTCAGATTGGCCAAAAAAGGGCATCTAGGATTATGAACTCTAGATGCCAGAGCTGAGGACCCAAAGGCAAGCCCTAAAAGAGGAGACATCAAGCAAAGTGAGCAATCTTTGACTTAGTAATAGTATGCTAAATAGTTGCAAATCTACGCGAAGAATACAAATGCCAACACTAATTAATGGTATCAACCATCAGAAGATGGGGTACCAGCTACCAACACCCTAGCCTAGGCTTGTAGCTCATCATTGGAGTGGTAGGGTACTACTTCCAATCTTTCCACCATGGGATGGGTGTGTGAATTCCAAGTTTGTGTAACAAATTGGGTGGAACTATAGAAACTAGAAGATCAATTGTCTATTGATCTAGACGAATAAGCCTAAATTGCACCTACAAATCCTCCCATGTGAAGGCTCATTGTAACCTTGGAGAATAAATCTTTGGGTGTCTTGACACCCCTAAAAAATAAATGCAAAGCATTGGCTCCTTGAGTCTTTGCTAAAGGAACCTCTTGAATGGAAAACAAGGGCAACCACTAAAGGCTTTGTTGATTCATTGAGAGCCCATCTCTGCATCCATTACTAGCTCAACGAAGCCAAGGCTTAATGGCTTCCTAGGATTTCCAAATGCTCTTAGCAACAAAAGTTCACTGAATTTGAACAGGCTCAAAAGTTGCAAGAAGGGTTTGAAAACCAATCCCTTTCTAGGCTGGATGGTTAACTAGAAAGCCTAAAGAAATGTAGTGATGTAACAAAATTTTCTAGGCCTTATCTCTGGTGAGAGCCCATATGAACCATTTTGTACAGAGGGATATCCCTTGCTTGTGGGTGGAAAGCAAGCCAAGACCACTAGAATCCTTGGGCAAACAACAAAAATCCTAGGCCACTCTATGAAAGCCATGATGCATAGCATCAAAGGCCTAGAGAAAGTCCCTAAGAAGACATTCAAGCTTAAGGTATGAGGCTTTGGAGGGAGCCCAACAAAAAGAATAATATACATGAGTAGCACCAAGAAATTTAGAGCATATTTGAAACTTTCTTGCAAGTGAAAGGGGCTTAGTAATCCAATATTCTAGCTTCTTCTTAATTTGAGCAAGCACAACATTCCACAACTCCACAGGAGATGCTTGAAAAGCAAAGGAAATTCCTAGGAATTTAAAATTTTCACCATGTTGGACCCATTTCCATCCATAATGTTGCAACCAGTGAGGGTTTAACAAAAAGGATTATCTATAGGAAAGGGTTTTGTGCCATTGGATAGTAGACCCTAAATCAAGACAAAAAGTATCTAAACACTATAAAGCATTGGAAATATTCTCCTCATACTCAATCAATGTGAGAAAAGAATCATCTAGAAAATGACCATTGACTAGATAAGAGGTCAATTTTGGTAAAGAAATACCACATACTAGACCTCAAGAGATGGAATTGGCTAGCAAATAACCAAAGCCCTTAGTTGCCAAAACATAGAGAGAAGGTACAGGAGGAAAACCTTGGCAGATAGATCTGAAGAGCCTAAAAGCTTCAGATTGATGACCATTAATTGTGATGCAAGCAAAGGCATCCCCAAATAGCATTTGCATCAATTGACAAAAAGCTAGGACAAAACCAAGAGCTTGAAGCATAACAAGAATAAAGGGTCATTCAATATAGTGATATGCTTTGGCAAAATCAATCTTTAGGAAAAGGCCTATTGCTTAGATTTCCTAGTTCCCAGAGAGCAATGATGTGTCCAATATATAGTGAGAATTGATGAAGAGCTCTAGTTTGTTCAATGTGAACAATCTAAGGGAGCAAATGACAAATTTTAAGAGAGAGGGCTTTGGCAATGATCTTGTAGGAGACATTTAGCAAAGTGATGGGCCTCCAATTGAAAATCTCTTTAGGATCCCTAGCTTTAGGTATGAATTTAATATTCTCTTTGTTGACGATTCTACCTAATGAATTAGAATTGTAGGCGTCAAGATAAACCTGAAGTAGATCAAAGCCAATATCATCCCAAAACATCTTGTAGAGCTCACTAGGGAATCCATCACATCTAGGGGATTTTTCATTAGCCATGGATAAGATAGCTTCCTTTAAGTCTGCAAGAGTAAGCTTTTGTTGACAAAAGACATACTGTTCAAGAGCAAGTCTATTTGGAGTAACATCAAGGTAGAGTTGTAGCACTTGATCACATGCAGTAGAGGGCCCCTGAGTTATAAAAACCTACTCATAGTGACACACAAAAGCCTAGAGAATATTTAGTAGGTCGGTGAAAACCTATTAATCTTCTCGGATGCATTTGATACCAATAGTAGAATGATGAGCCCACAAAGCACTAAAAAATTCCTTGTAAGCTTGATCATTGACCTCCAACCAATGGAGATGGGCTTTGATCTAAGTTCCCCTAGCAACATAACTATTTGCAATTTGCTTCTAGCGCTGAAGGTTGGCATGCTAAACCTGAAGATCCGTAAAAAATGGATTAATGGCAAGAGCCTCAGAGGTTGTATGCAGAGTGAGAGTAGTGGCTTCATAAGATCACCTATGGTACATAGCAAGTTGTCTACAATAAATGCAAAGAAATCTTGTAGTAGGAAGGATAGCATCATTGCACCATCCAATCCAACCAAGGTGATTGTAGGCTCAAGGCTCAAGATTCCAGACACATAAGATGTGAGCAAGAGTTGTCAGATGGGACATCAGAGAAGTGTTGAGGTAAAACTAGGTTTTCTTTGGGCAAGGATGAGTTGTCTACAAGGTGATGGAAAAGAGGATGGGGGAGTGGTTTGACAATGTCACATCACGTAGAGGAATGACAGGTTGAGAAAAGGAAAAAAAAAAAAGATTTTGCAGAAATCATAGCTCTATCAAGTCTTTTAAAAACTCTATCAGATCCAACTTGAAAATTGGACCAAGTGTGCCGAATCCTATCAGGGTGGCGACGAGTAACATTAGGATCAAAGAGTCCTAATTTATCCCACATGTAAAATATGGCCTCATGTTCACTAGCTACCCACCTAAAGGGTAGAATGCCTTCCTTGTCAGAGTCCAACTTAACCATATTGAAGTCCCTATAGAAAACCCATTTTGCAGGTGGAAAATGATCTACCAACCAATGCCATAGCTATGAACATTCAACAACATCATTGGGAGCATCAATGTTAACAATACCAAAAGAATGATTCTAAAAAGACAACAAAACCCAAACTACCCTATGCATAGGGTCAAAACCATGTGAAACAATAGAGGAAATTAAATGAAGGGAGAGAAGAATAACAACACCACCTCAACCAACTTCATGTTGAGAAGCAAAAATGACACTATCTAGCCAAATAACACAACAAGCTAAGGTGAGATGAAACCCAAGCACTTTAACTTCTTGGAGGAAAAGCACATCAAGATCAAACCGATAGTTGGTATCACACACAAAATATTTTCTAGTGAGGTCTATCAGCCCCTGCACATTCCATGACATGAAATTCATGGTAACCTAGCTTGCATGTCATCCTCACACCCAAGAGGGGAGAAATCATTGTGCAAAAAAGAGGGAGGCTCAAAAGAAGGGTCATCAATAGCAATGACCCTTCGAAGCTTCTCCCCATTGTCAAAAAACTTGCACCAATTGAATGGTAGTAGATTTCAATTCTTAACAACTAAGCACATTAGACTTTAATATTTGCAAGCGAATAATATTTCTTGAAGTTTTTTAAATTTTAATTGGTTTTTGTAGATAGTTATCATTATTTGATGCTATCCCCCTTATATACAGTTCCCTATCATGATAGGAACTAAAAATTACTGGTGTTAATTGAATTATGGAAAGAGAAAATGTTACAAATTACTAAATATAAATTTATAAAAAATATTGTGTAGTAGAATTCAATTTTAACTCATTCATATTTTTGACATTAAATGATAAAGAGCTTGAGATAAAGTGAGAGATGTTTAGGTTTTTTACTAAAACTATATAAAGTGTTAATTTTTAGTGGAGTTAGATTCCTTTTATTTTTCAATGACTTCCACTTTCCTCCTATGAGTTCTTTGGCCTATGTAATAATTTGGTAGATTTTTTTATTTCAAAGCCTCTAATTGCAAGTCTATGGATTTAGAAGTATTTATGTTACTCTAGCATTGTAGTACATTCAAAATATTGATAGACAAAAATTACTTAGATTTTCAAGGAGAAGTAGTAGTAGAGATAGGTAATAGATATATTGAAAAATCTTACTTTGAAATAAAATAATGCTTACACCCATCCCTACATTTATTAGTTATTCACTAATTTAGAAGATTTTTGTTATTAGAGAGTGACAATTTCTCTCATGCCTATTATTGTTCTTTTTTCATAATTGGTGATTCCTTTTCAAAGGTTTACATCCCTCATCCAATGTGAGTAGCTCATCACCAAGTACCACTTCACAACTTTATGTTTACTCTCAAAGAGTGTTCATTGATTCAACACAAAATGTTCATCAATTTTCACATCATAGGGGTGAATTTTATACCAAGAATTTATAGTTTCCTTTTTCTTACATTTTGAGGATACTGCACTACTCCTACTACATTTGGGCCCAAATTGTGATGGTCGTCCATCACCCAAGTGATGCCACCATCATTTGGCTCCTGTTGGAAGGGTGTTAGAATTTTGTTGTTGCAAATTGTGACAACTAGGGAGTTCATCTTAAATGTGATGGATAAATTTGTCATGAGTTGGAACAAGAAAATGAAAATATTTCATCTTTACACCATCAAAATTACGATGGCTAGCTATTGGGGCCACTATCCCACATGCGATGTCAAAGAGACAAAAATGTTGTGGGAGCAATGGCTAGTTGTCAACACATTCTCTCACCATAGTGATGGGTCGTTGTCACAATTACAATGACTTGTTGTATTAATAAATAAAAATAGTTTAAAGTCAGCTATGATACTCTCATAGCTCACAGTAGATTCACATAGTTACTTGTCATGCAATCATAGGTTAATATTGAACTTCACTTGGTTTCAAGAATAGTTTAATATTCTTTACTAATCAAGGCCAACCACATGAAGGTGGAACCTCATTTGCCTCCTCTCCCAACATATAAATTCCCCCTATTACCATCTAAAATCTATAAGAAATGATCGATATTTAAAGTACAAGAAAAGGTTCTAGACCTTGAAAAGTAACATCATTTTCCCATCTTCTAGTGCATGGCATTTTTCCGTTGCTTCCAAAATATGATTTTGCCACTTTGAATTGAGAATGCACATGCAACTAGGTTTGGTATGTATGGACAATAAGTGGAGCTGAAAAAACCCAACATGTTTACATTTATCTAATAGGTCTGTGCAAACATCTAACAAAAATGCAAACCTATTGGATTTTTTCAGCTCCATATACATATGAAATGAGATTGTATGTTGAACTATGACATCCTTTTGCATTTCCTAAAACCAAGAGATTCACATAGTCATTCGATCATAGTTTAATGTTAATGTCATTTTTCCATTGCATCCAAAATAAGATTATACCACTCTAAATTGAGAACGCAAATGTGGTTGCATTCAAATGCATGGACAATAGGTGGAGCTAAAAAAAGACAACATGATTACATTTATTTAATAGGTCTATTAAGTTTTTAAAATTGTAGATCATCATGAACAATGTTTGTGATGGTCTTTAACTTAAAATAACTAATGAAAGACCTCTAACAAAATGCAAACCTGTTGCATTTTTCAGCTCCACCTGATGTTGTATGCATATGAATTGAGATTGCATATTGAACTATAGCATCCTTTAACATTGCCTGAAACCAAAATATTCACACAGTTAGTTGTTATGCAATCATAGGTTAATGTTGAGATTCACTTGGTTTCAAGAATAGTTTGACATTATCTACTAATCAGGGCCAACCATGTGAAGGTGCAAGCTCGACCCCCCCACCCCCAACATCTAAATTCCCTATTGACATCTAAAATATTTAAGAAAGGATCAATCTTTAAAGTACCTAGAATGTCCTTATCGCTTTTTGCTACTCTTAGGGGAAGTCCATCTTGATTGCTCATGAACAATTCATTACATGGGTACATCTAGGAATGCCCTCATCACCTCCTACATAAAATGAATCCTATCTTACAAAATGCCCCCTAAGAAATAATAGTTTAAGTAAAACAAACACATTAGAAATGAGATAGAGAAAGAGGAATACACTTACCAATAGGTGTTGTCATCACATTTGTGAGCATGCTACATGTTGAGTGAGTTTTACTATTTCTCTATTGTGCCAAGGTCTCTTTGTTTATATACATACATACATACATGCATAAACACACACATATATGTGTGTATGTATATATACATATACATATGTATATATACATATACATATGTATATATACATATACATATGTATATATACATATACATATGTATATATACATATACATATGTATATATATGTACATACATACAAACATACATACATATACAGAGATCACAAGGGCACGATAATGAAATGCAGTGGTCACAAGGGCACATACATACATACATATACATACATATGTACGTACATAAATATATATAGACATGTATGTATGTATGAATATATACAAAGAGATATTTGTTAAGGTGTAAAATGACATACCTCAAGATCCTCTACAAAAATAATGTAGACTAGGAAAAATGGGCAGAGTTCACAAGAAATTTTACAAAAACATATCATAGTAGATATCTTTAGAAAGAAACAAGCCATAACCTAGTTAAATGGGTCTAGTTGTTTATTACCTGGGTTGATTACAAATTCCTATAGAACTGTCATTAGATTAGGTACAATAAAACTAACAAGATGCAAAGATCACAAGGGCATGGCAGTGAAATCCTGGATCTCCATTGATATATACATACATACATATACATATACATATATACATACATATACATATATACATACATACATACATATGTATACATATACATGTATGTATGTATGTATGTATGTATATAGAGAGATCTTTTTAAGGTGCTAATTACATCTTAGCACAAAGAAAAAATCGATCCACCTACATACATATTCCAAAATCCAAATAATAAAATAATAAAACTCACTCAACCCATGCTAAGTGACTTATATATAATGTATGTATATAGGCGAAATATAATGCCCATTAATAATGACATTAACTCTTCCCATTTCTCCTAGTTTGTATACATACATACATACATACATACATACATACATACATTTGCATCCTTTGCATGGTTTAGAGGTAATGTCATTGTAGAAGAAGCATCTACAAGTGAATGAGCCTCATCATTATGGCATTTACATAGAAGCAAAACTTGCTTCTTCAGCTCCTTATACTCAACTCTTCACTGAAGTTATTCTTCCAACAGTGACAATAGCTGCTACAAATTCCTAAGAGCCAAAGGACCCTAAACCTATGCTACATTTTTTGGAGACATGGGAGAAGTTACTACTAGCTTGAGTACTTCATAACATTCTTGATCATATAATATGCCCAAATTAATAGTAGCAGTAGATACTTGGGATCCTCGTAGGGAGAGTGTGCCAATACATGCATGGTTACATCCTTGGCTTCCAATTTTGGGCCAATGTATGGAGCCTTTATATCCAACCATTCGTTATATGGCAGGGTACTCTGATATTGGAGTCACTTGCAAGTGTCTTTGAGAAATTACAGTCCAAATATTGGGAGGACTACAAGTTGTGCAATTTTTCATGTATTGCATCTACATTTAGAGGACTAAAAAATTGTTTATCATATTTATCTCATTGTTGGACACAAAGTGTGCTTGAAATAATGAAGTTTAATCATCTACCATTAGTGGAAAAATATAATAAATATGCCATAATTGATTTCTCAGTTGTTATAAATATTCAAAGAAAAATACCATCTTACAGAAAAGATTAGATTTTCACATTCACAGTGATCTAATGACCAAGTTATTCACCTAATTTGATGGTAGTTCTATAAAGAATTTGTAAACATCAACTAGAAAAATTTAATTAGGTTATGGCTTGGGCATCTGTTATTCCCATTTATCATTTGATTTCAATGTTGGAGGAAGAGCTTTTTCCAAAGTGGCAACAAGTTTTGTATCATTAGCTTTGTTCAAATTGTTATTTTAATCAAGTAACACGGTGGATTTTAGGGTGAAAAGGACTATTTTGACCTAAGCTTCTTTCTAATAAGAGTATAAGAAGTCAACTAAATGTATCCCTTGAAATGATGAATCAAGATGTAGAGGGTATGACTATGAAACAACCTAGGGCTAGTAAGAATATAAGCTATCTTAGGGTGATAGAGTAGTGCCAATTTGAGATACTTCAGCAACAACAAGTAGCAGTAACAAATGCTTCATAGCAAACCTCAACTTCAATGGGCAGTGGGATTCAACTAAATAAATGTAGGGGTGTACCACAGTTGAGTTTGAAGGAAGTGATTGAAATATATGCACATGAACATAAAATCCAATTTTTCCCTAAAGTGAGATGCACCCATGATTTTCTTTAGGTTTATTGCTTTGGAACTATCAATATCTATCTAGATTGTGTAGAACAACAAGTGCTTGCATAATTTTGAGATATATGGGTGATTTCATCAATGGAGAAGCTAGTATATATGAACCATAATCAAAATGGAGGAAATCATTGATAAACCAAACATATAATGAAGATATAACTTGAAAACTTGAATGCTAAAATGCTGAAATGAAATATATCAAGGATCAAACACCTATGCCAAAGTTACAAAATAATGTGAAGTTGATTTGAGATATGGTCGAAATAGCTATTTATAAGTTTGATCAAAAATTATTGCATGAGAGAAAGTCTATTGCAATATATCTATGAAAATGTTGTGCAATTTGTGACAATTTGTTGCAATATATCAAAATATTAGGATGACTACAAGTTGTGCAATTTCTCATGTATTGCATTTGCAATTTCTTATCAAGCTTTTATTTTTTCCTCACATGTTATATTTTAAAAACAAACATATAAAGGAAAAAAATATTATCTAACCAAAGTAATACTAAAAGTTATATTGAATTTAGACTATAAAGAATTATGTAAAAAATATAAAAATTGTGTATGTACAGTTAATCTAAACTTGTCATAATCATTGTGTATAAAAGTGTAATTGAATCTCTAAAACATTATGTTATTATATAAGTTAATAATTAAAAAAATCCTCTAGTTTTTGGCAATAGAATCAAAATGACATGACCAATCACCATTGGCTATATTGTTGCACCTCTTCGGTCAAGGAAGACAAATATTTAATACTATGATTACTCAACTGCATGAATAGTGTGATCAGCATTAAATATATTGTGCCCATGTAAATGTCAACTATGATTGGAGATTTTAATTTTGAAAGATGCATGGGGAAAGGTGGGTATGTGAATGTATATAGGACATGTGATTTGAAAAGTGATAAAATCTATTCAATAAAGTGCTTGGAGAAAAAGAAAAGAGGAATACCCAAGCGTATAGATAAGAAGTCATAGCCATACAATGTCCAAAGCATCCAAACATAGTGCATTTGCATGACATAATATCCATTGAAAAATATGTTTATCTCCATGACACAATCCCATTTGAGTGTTTATGTTATCAATTACAATCATACATTATTGTTAGAACGTAAATCAATTTCTATATTGGGAAAACTAGAATAATTAGTTTACGATAGATTTTAGTCATTGAATTTTTTATATAAGTAGAAAATCATATAAAATATAGGTTTTATTTTTCAAAATTTGAATATTACCTCCTTAAACATGAATGTGGAAGGCTCGAAGAAAATCAAGCATGATTATGTTTCCAATCGTTGATCTGTGCATTGCAATACTGTGATAAGAACGAAGTGTTTCATGGAGACTTGACAATAGACAATCTGCTAATAGACAGTGATGGCAATCTAAAGATCTCTAAATTTTTCTATACATTTCTCCATAGATGTTCTACCATAGAGGTTATAATAGTGCAAAGATATATATTTGGGCATGTGGTGTTCTTCTCTACATACATACATACATAAACATAAATAATAGTAATATATGTATTGCATCTACATTTGCTTTGTCATTTCCTGTAAGAGTGTTTCAAGGTTGGGAACCACTTCAACATCCTTTGCATGGATTAGAGGTAATGTCATTGTGGTAGAGGCTTCTACAAGGGAATGAGCCTTGTGAGTTAATATATAATGTCTTAAAATACTTAAGTGCTACCTAACTATGTCCAAGGTGTCTACACACTAGAGGCATGCATGACCTACTAGGCTACCTACATAACTATATCCATGGGATGAAGACCCTTGAACTACTCAGCCTAATGAATATGTAGTTCTCATTTCTCATTGTTCTGATGTAGATGTATTCCTAAAACCACTAGTGAGATTTACTCACCTAATAGAACTCTTTGCCATCATACACCCACTCAAGTGAATAAGGTAGTTTTCTATAATTACAATATTATAATACCTTGGTGTAACCTTTGTGTTGTAGTAAATAGTTAATTTAAGGTTAACCTATATACATCCTAACTCACTCCTTATATGGTTATGTTTAAAAGCTAGTTTTGAAGCACATAT
The DNA here is from genome assembly GCA_028749045.1 of Cupressus sempervirens. Taxonomy (NCBI): domain Eukaryota; kingdom Viridiplantae; phylum Streptophyta; class Pinopsida; order Cupressales; family Cupressaceae; genus Cupressus; species Cupressus sempervirens. The sequence goes on from CM053787.1 coordinate 670,422,136, forward strand.
TCCTTTTATTAAATGTAAGGTTGATTACCTCAACATCCATACATGTATAAGAATGTAAGTTACCTAGAATTTCATGAGATCAATGTTTAAAGTACCTGGAATATCCTTATCACATCCTTCTACTCTTAGGGGAAGTCCATCTTCATTGGTCATGATCAATTCATCACACGAGTACATCCAAGAATGTCCTCATCACCTCTACATAAAATGAATCTAATATTACAAAATCTCCCCTAATAAAGATTAATTCAAGTGAAATAAACACATGAATAATGAGAGAGAAAAAGAGGAACCTACTTACCAATAGGCATTGCCATTTCATCTATGGCCATGCTACTTGTTGAGTGAGTTTTATTGATTTTCTATCATGCCAAGATCTCTCTGTTTATACACACACACACACACACCCACATGTATGTATATATACATACATATATAGAGATCACAAGGGCATGCCAATGAGATGCAAAGATCATAAGGGCACGACAACAAAATGCAACAATCACAAGAGTATGACAATAGAATCCTAGATCTCCACTGATCTCCACAATCCACAAGATCTCTTTCTCTCTATATACATACATACATATATATACACATAAATACATACATACATCTGCATATGCAATTTTATAACCTTGGAAAATTGTATTTGATCCTACTAGTTGGGAACAACTAATTGTTCATTTTATTCTATATAATCTGATGATAGTTCTACAAGAATTTGTAATCAACCTAGCTAATTAGTAACTAGACCAATTTAACTAGGTTATTGCTTGTTTCTTTCTAAAAATATCTACTATGATATGTTTTTGTAATTTATTTCTTGCAAACTCTACCCATTTTTCCTGGTCTGCATTATTTTTGAGCAAGATCTTGAGGATATTCACTTAGCATGGGTTGAGTGAGTTTTATTGTTGAATTATTTGAATTCTAGAATATGTATGTGGTTGGATCAATTTTTCAATTGTGCTTATATGTAATAAGAAACTTAAAAAAGTCTCTCTCTATATATATAAAGTGTAAATTTTCTTACCAGATTTCAAATTTAAGGTTGACCGATGAATAACTTTTCTTGTAGGTATGAACACTGACGTCAAAAAAAAGATTTTATCTAGAATCTTTATATTTTAGTATAGAAATAATAGAGATAATAAAATGTTCTTGAAATTCAAATTTAAGTCGATCCTTTGATGTGATTGCATTAATTGATTTTGATGCCTTGTTATTCTAGGTAGATCAAGTATACATATCACACAAAAGGGTGTGATGGTCAATGGGCATGTCTCTGAATGAAAACATGAACATTCAAAATTACACTTGTTTGGTGATGGTTTATCAAACCCAATTTTTATAGACATATTACAAGTATTAATCATGTATTACCAATCATTATTAATTATAACCAAGTATAATATAGATTGATAGTGATCTTAAATCAAAGGAATCAAAATAAGTTTTGATCATGCCTTAAATGAGATCTTAGACAAGGGTAAGTGCACCAAGTTTTGGTGCCAAAAACATGACACACAAAATGAATTTTTTAAATTCTAAAAGCACGTACACACTTTGGCTTGGGCTCCAGAAGTCTTAGGCTTGTGGAGTCCAAGCTAAAGTGTGTGTGCACTGTAGTGCATATGTGCTTTTTAAAAGAACAATTTTTAGTATGTAGGATGCAAAACTGTAGCCCATTTAATTTGTTTTTGTTGTTGCATTCTTTCTCCTCAACAATGCACATGCAAGTTGTAAAACATGAAAAAATTTCTCACCTACCTCCCCAAAATGCCTCCTCATCTCTAGAGATCGAGATTGGGATCACGTAGTATGTTTTCTACTCTTTTTTTTGATTTTCTTTATATGTTTTTGCATTGTTTCATAAGTTCTTACATTGTTTTGTAGGCTTTTTTCAGTTTTGCATTAAATTTATTTATTTATTTAGAATGCAATTGGTTTCTTATTTGGAAATGTGAATAATCAACCACCAAATCCCCAACATAGTCAACAAAATCAAAATGAAAACCCTCCACAAGATCCAAATCAAAACCCTCCACAAGATGAAAATTAAAACCCTCCACAAGAAGAGAAAGAAATTCCACAATCTCCACTGATTGAAAAACCTCCTCCTAGCACCCAAGACAACATAATAAATGAAATAGAAAGAGGGAAAAATGAATTAGATGCAATCATTGGTAGGTTGAAAGCTTGTAGAAAAACCAATCCTATGAGAGGAAAATTTGCATCCTCAGGCCGGGTGAACCCACAATACTGGGTACCACTTTTGGGGGACAAAGGAAATTGTAAAATGATGAAAAATTTGCATATTGAATTTTACGTATGTTCGCGCGAACACGCTAACTATGTTTGTGAGAACATAAAATAATTATATTTTCATGCAAACATATTGAGTTTAAATAAGGTATGTTCACACAAACATACCTTATTAATATGTTCCAAAAACATATTTTTAATGATAATTTTGTGATTAAAATTCTACTTTTTCGTTTGATATCTTGATAAATTTAGTTTTTTGTATTTTCGTGCAAAGACAAATTATTTTACATGTTTGCACAAACACATTAACTTAAATTTCTAGCTACCAGAGTATTTTGCTCATATGTTCGTATGAACATATGTTCGCGTGAATATGTCTACTATGTTTGCATGAACATAATGTTCATGCGAACATGTGAAATTCCAAATTTTTGGTGTTGTTTTTTGGAAAAAAAAATGAAATTGACTCTTTTGACCCCTAAAATTGAGATTGAATGATCTCCTACTATAAAATTAAAAATTCTAATTTGTGTTGCTTGAAGCAAGCTTTCCAATGACTATAATTGTAATACATATTATATTCATTAAGACTTTCAAATATGAGTTTAACTCATTATAGGTTCATTACCGATTGAACATCAACTAACTTCGACACTTCAGAAAAATTAGTAAATTAGGTCAATTTTTTTTGAAAAATATCTAAGAAATAGGTTATTGAGATAGCTTTCTATTCAAAAAAAAAAATTAGATTTATGATAAACTGAGTTCAAGTTATCTATGTCAAAACAAAAGTATGTTTGAATTACAATTCGTGTCACTTCAAAAATTCATATACTATACAATATTCAACCAAATTGAGTCAAACCAACTGTATCCTCTAGATATTTATGTTACAAATCCAATGCCAAAATGATTACCTCATTATCCTTTCTAGAAAAAAAGTTATGTGTCAAACAGATTGTCAATCTTTAAAAATATTGAATTTTAACATGTACCACTTTTCAGAGGAGAAAAAAAATTGACATAAATAATTATTTTTTAAATTAAAAATTATGGTTACAAAGTAGGAATAAAGTACTACAAATCACTACTTTGTGCAATCTTGAAATTATTCATAGTTTTAAAGATATAGTCACTTGAACATGAGGTTTGTTTCAAAAATATTGATTTCAGTGTCAGAATTGGTCAAAAAGTGGAACCCGTTATTGTGGGATCACTCTCATCTTTAGTCCACTATGACCCATGTAGCTTTTGTTAGTGGTCAGTTAGATATTTGGCATGTTAAGAGGGAAGAACAAAGAAGATATTATGCAAACAAATTATCCTATAAAGATGTAAGAAAAAAAAAGAAAAAGAAAAAGGTAGCATTTGTGCATTGTTTAAAAATCCTAGAGAACAATACATTGTTAAACATACAATTAAAAGGTTCCGCATCTATTTGTTCATATATGATGATATTACAAATAAATTTTGGGATAGATGGTGGATGGTCTTTGATGCCCCTATCTGCAATAATCATGAGGTTCCAATATATTTCTTAAAGAAATTGTATTGTGAATTTGTCCTTGGGGAGATAACATAATTATTTTGATATGTTAGAATCTTAGGGTAGAGGTAGGGGTCATCATTTGAGAGGCCGGGGGCACATTGTAACCCTAATATTGTTAGGGAACCTATTGTCAAGCAATGGGGTGAGCATGTGATTATTCCTTTAGTTGTGAAGGGACATGTAGAGACCAGAGTATTCTAGGGACTATTAATCCTTTAACATAGACCCTCATTAATTACACCAATCCATTAGTTGAGGAGGAGCCTTCTTTGAGTTGCAGTCACATGTGCACATCATGTGGATCCTTATGCACATTTCACAATCATGGTGGGGATAGTATGGATGATGGGCTAGTCACTGATGAGTTTCTGAGTGACACATTTGGCATTAACACACAGGTAAATTACAATTATAATAAACTAATTTGATCACATTTCGTATGTACAGTGAATGACTACTTAATTAGCATGTCTTGACATTGTTCAAAATTCAGGGTAAGAGTGTTGATGGCCCTAGTATAGATTCCCTAACCCCATTTTATGTCTCATTGATGATTCAAGACGTATGTATCAATTTAATCATTTAAATTAATGCATATATTTATTAAGTAATGATATGAGGGATTGATAAAAAAAATTATCCATGTGCATCAGTTCTCCACTAGACTATCAACATTCATAAGGGACTTTGAACCTAGCATGATATGAGCTTCATAGAGGTACATTTGTTTTGTATTTCATGTTACATCTAAATTGTATTATATGACATGCATTTGTTGACATCTGAGACTCCTCCTCATTTTTGTGAATCCATTGATCATGGAGTTTCTACCATGATGGCTAGATCAAAGCCATTAACCAAGATATGAAAGAATTTTCTTAGTTTTAGTTGTAGTTTATAATAGTTAGTATTGAAATTTTAAATGTTATTTATAAATTGATTATATTGATTGAATTGTGGTAGGGCCTTATTACACTTGATCATCCATGAGCCTTTGAGGTGGATGTACGGAGTGACTATTTGATGACGGTAAGAAAATAATTAATATTTTGTGTACATATATTTGATTTCAATCTATAATAATTATTGATTCATATCTACTTTTTTTGTATTAGCGCCAGTTAGAGAAGAGCCTAAACAAGAGGACAACAAGCATGTGAGAAAGACCTCATCATCTTCATCATCTCCCTCCATGCAATGACCAAAGACCTCTAGGGATTTTTTCCCTCCCCTCATGGGAAGGAGAAGATATAGGGATAGACACACATGTATAAGCATTATTGGACATATACCATGAATTTTATGTTAGTGGACATATTTGACATAGATTTGATGCATATATGACATTTTATATTTGATGTATGACATATATTTCATGCATGACATTATTGGTTAATATATGATATGTTTGTTCATGCATGACATTATTGGTTAATATATGATATGTTTGTTCATGTGTGACATTATTGGTTATCATATTATATTATATGTTTGTTCATGTATGACATTATTAGTTAGCATAATATATTATATGGTTGTTCATGTATGAGATTATTGGTTATCATAATATATATCTTACTTTTCTTGTTTAATTTATAAGTACATTTTATGCATTTCATTTTAATGTAATTTGCATCCAAAATGATGTAGAGTGTTCACACCAAAAGCTATTGGATTCCCAACAAGAACACTTTTAAGGTAAACAACCTTTCTCACCTTCCTAAGTGTCTACAAAGACTCTTTCCAACTTGTTTACAACACTGAAAAAAATTCTACTTCTTGAAATTCTTTAGAATAACTAAGAGGGGGGGGGTGTGAGGGGGTGAATCAGTTATCCAAGGTCCATATGTATAAATAAAAAATTTCATAGCTTAGTGAACCCCATAAAACATTTATACTTATGCATGCATCCATAATATTATGCAATCACTTAATACTTGTAGGTTATTATCAAATCAATTTGTAGAAATGTAAAGCATGAAACACAATATATTCATCAACACACTTGACACAGTGATTTATGTGGAAACCCAATTTGGAAAAAACCACCAGTAACATGCTAGTCCTTTCACTCTTTTGAAGTGATGCCCTATGAAAGGACAACCTTGTTAAAGGCTCAATCACCCTACTAGGAGTGAGCCTTTTTAGAGGACTTTAGGCTATTCACTTGGAATGCCACTTGGTTAAAGGATTTACAAATGACTATTAGGTCAACCTTAATCCAAAGGATTTACCCTGGACTGATACAATTATTAGAGAGTAATAGTAGAGTTTTGATCTGATACAAATTACAACTTCTCTTACAGATTATAGATCTATGTTCAATCTTCCATTCTCCTTGGCTTTCACACTTTGCAACTCTGGTAGCTTGTCCACCCTTCAAGCATTCATCTCCTTAAGCCTTCTTGCTTAACATGCCATTGTAGACTGTTCTCTTAGGTAAGTCGATGAAGCTAAACCCTTAACTTTTTCTCCTTCTTGGGTTCTCACACATGACAACCTTGCTTCATGACCAAACATTCATATAAATAGGAAATTAGATATTTTTCTACTCATTCTCCATCGCCCAAATTAGGGTTTGGATGGATTAGGTAGGATACAATGTATCTACTCTATATTTTATATGTCTTCTAGAAACTTATGCTAGGATCCATTTGAATTCACCTAAAAATGGTTTACATCAAGTTCTATGCCACTAGCTCATCAACCTTATCTTCCTCCTAGTTCACAAGTTTCAAGAAAAAAAACTTATTAGCTCAGATTCAATGAATCTTTGATCTTTAAAATAATGTAGCAACTTAGCATTATCAACATTCTGATGCTTAGTACACACTATGTTACTTGACATCCTCTAAATTTTACTAGTGCTTGACATCAACTAAACTTTACTCAACATCAACTGTCTTGCTTGACATCCACTAGAATTTGCTTTTACTCAGCTCCAATTTATTTTTTGCTTGGCTTGCACTGACTTTGCTCAGCATCTACTATCCACTTGATCAATCTTGCCAAAAATTTTTTGTGTAACTTGGTCTTCTAAACTTTCTTATTGTAGCTAACCTTTGTAACCTTAAGTAGATTATTAACACATCATGTCATCACTATCTTAACTAATCCTTGTACTTCATTACATGATCATAACTCAACCTTTCCTCTAGGTGCTATTGTTACCTCTTATTGATCAAATCCTCTTCATCAATAAACTAAGTGATAGTACTTGAATCTTATAAGCAATTTTTTTATTAGCAAATAGCAGCTTTGACATCAGTGACAAAACAATGATTGAAACACATGGTCTTTTTCAACAATCTCCCTCTTTGAATAACTCATTCTCAATAATGTCCCTCTTTTAATAATCTCTTGCAACAATGATCTTTCCAATTAGATCTCAACACTATCCAACTTTAAAAAGCTACTTGATCACTTTCCCTATTCAAGACTTGGGAAGTAATAAGGGAAAAATGAGCAAATTTGAGAAATGGATCATAATCAACTTCTTGCTTCAAACTAACACCTTAGACACTTCAAGGAACACCTAATAACTATCTCACAAACTTTAGTCTATCATCTATTCAATCATTCCAAGAGATTTTTCAAAATCTTAAGAGTGCAAACAATCTTCCAACATCTTATGACTGTATTTTCTTTGTAACAACATATAATTTGTTTATTTTCGGCCAACTCTTCACAAAGGGAAGTGATTATGTTTCAAACCCATGAAATGGCTATTAAGACACCCAAGAAGATCCCTAACATCTTCCACTAACTCCATTTAGTAATCAAATATAGCTAAAGTGGTGTTTCATTCTGAAAAAGTATGGGTTTTTTGTTCTAAATAAGGAGTAATGATATTTGACAATAACTCAATGATTCTATAGACAAGTTTAACATCAACAGGGATTCCTTGCCATATAAAAAGAACTTAATAATCACCAAAACCTTATGCCTCCTCTAACTTCATAGAGGGTATTTTCATCATTTGACATCCATTCCAACCAATTACTAGTTTCTTTGATTGATTACAAGGTTAATTTCAACATTTTCCAAAGAATTTCTAAAATTGTCAAAAAGTTGTAAACAACTTTCATTGCAAAATATGATTTTTGCACTAACTCTTCCTAGAATTTAACCAAGTGTTTTTTAGTAACACATAGGGCCTATATAAGGTATAATGACCCTCAAAGTACCTATTGAGTCAACTTATTAACAAAATCAACAAAAAAATAAAAATCCTTAGGACTAAGGCAACTTAGGTTTGTAGGTGACCTCAAGTTCCTTGACCTTACAAACAAGGATTACCTTATTACCATAAAAAAAAACATGTAGAAAATGAGGTGTATGATCACCTCTTTACCTTCTATCAAAAGACTCCATCATTAGATGAGATGACATATCTAGATGCCACCTAGGTGCCCTGCACCACAAGGTTCAACATCACTCAAGATGGGGTCACAAAATTAAAATGGAACCAAATCTCCATAAAGAGAGAGAGAGAGAGGTTATTGTAGGTGTTGGAAACATGATTTTGTAGCACCTAGAATGACATCCATACCTCATATCAGCTCTGAGATATGCCCCATCAAATATCACTACCTTATGGAATTTAGTGACTCTTAGGGTCAATTCATTTTGGCATGCATGAGAAAATGTTCAAGTGTTCAATAGGATGGGAGGTGCATGAGACTATGGTTTACCTAGCCACCCAAAGCTAACAAAATAGACAGTTTGATCCCACGGTGAACGGTGAGAGAGATTTCATAGTTGGCAATTTTGTACTAGCCAACACTACAAGTTTCAACATCACTCGAGATGGGGTTGCAAAATCAATATGGAATCTAATCTCAAAAAAGAGAGAGAGGTTATTGTAGGTCTTAGCAACATGGTCCTATAACACCTAGAATCACATCCATACCTCACACAAGCTCTGCGATATGCCCCATCAAAGATCACTACCCTATGGCATTTAGTGACTCTTAGGCTCAATTCGGTTTGGTGTACCTAAGAACATTTGACCACTCAAAAGGATGGGAGAAAATTGGGACTAGGGTTTACCTAGCCACCTAGAGCTAGTAGAATAGACAATTTGATCCCATATTAAATGGTGAGAGAGACTTGGTAGTTGGAAACTTTGTACTAGTCAACACTACAAGTTTCAACATTACTTGAGATGGGGCCACAAAATCAAAATAGAATCCAATATCCAAAAGGAGAGAGAAGTTATTATAGGTCTTAGCAACATGTTCTTGTAGCACCTAGAATCACATCCATACCTCACATAAGTTTTGAGATATGCCTTGTCAAAGATCACTATCGTATGGCATTTAGTGACTCTTAGGGTCGATGCGGTTCAGTATGCCCGAGAATTTTCAAGTGCTCAATGAGATGGGAGGATTTTGGGGCTAGGGTTTACCTAACCAGCTATAGCTGATAGAATAAATAATTTGATCCCATGATGAATAGTGAGAGAGATTTGATAGTTGGCAACTTTATACTAGCCAACACTACAAGTTTTAGCATCACCTAAGATGGGGACACAAAATCAAAAATTGAATCCAATCTCCATAAAGAGAGAGAGGTTATCATAGGTCTTATCAACATAGTCTTGTAGCACCTAGAATTACATCCATACCTCACACGAGCTCTAAGATATGCCCCATCAAGGATTGCTGCCCTATGGCATTTGGTGACTCTTAGGGTCAATTCAATTTAGTGTGCCTGAGAATATTTGAGCACTTAATAGGATGGGAGGGTATTGGGACTAGGGTTTATCTAGCCACTTGGACCTAATAGAATAGACAATTTGATCCCATGATGAATAGTGAGAGAGATTCGGCAGTTGAGAACTTTGTACTAACCAACACTACAAGTTTTAGCATCACCCAAGATGGGGTCACAAAATCAAAAGAGAATCCAATCTCCAAAAAGTGAGAGAGGTTATTTTAGGTCTCGGCAACATAGTCCTATAGCACCAAAAATTCCATCCATATGTTGCATGAGCTCCAAGATATGCCCCATCAAAGATCGCTACCCTATGGCATTTAATGACTCTTGGGGTTGATTTGGTTCGGTGTGCCTGAGAACATTTTAGCACTCAATGGGATGGGATGGGCTTGTGAGTAAGGTTTACCCAGCCACTTGGAGCTAACATAATAGATAGTTCAATCCCATGATGAATGGTGAGAGAAATTAAGTAGTTGGCAACTTTGTACTAGCCAACACTACAAGTTTCAGCATCACTCAAGATGGGGCCACAAAATCAAAATGGAACCTAATCTCTAAAATGAAAGAGAGGTTATTGTAGGTCTTAGAAACATGGTCCTGTAGCATATAGAATCACATCCATACCTCACACGAGGTTTGAGATATGTCCCATCAAAGATCGCTGCTCTATGGCATTTAATGACTTTTAGGGTCGATTCAGCTTGGCATGCTTGAGAATGATTGAGCACTCAATAGGATGAAAGAAGATTGGGACTAGGGTTTACTTAGCCACATAGAGCTAATGAAATACACATTTTGATCCCAAGATGAATGGTGTGGCAACTTTCTACTAGCCAACACTACAAGTTTTAGCATCACCTGAGATGGGGTCGCAAAATCAAAATGGAATCTAATCTCCAAAAATAAAGAGAAGCTGTTGTAGGTCTTGGAAATATGGTCCTATAGCATCTATAATTGCATCCATGCCTCACACAAGCTCCAAGATATGCTCCATCGAAGATCTTTGCCCTATGGCATTTAGTGACTCTTAGGGTCAATTCAGTTCGACATGCCCGATAATGTTTGAGTTCTCAATAGGATAGGACAAGCTTGGGACTAGTATTTACCTGGCCCCCTGGAGCTAAAAAAATAGATAGTTTGATCCCATGACAAATGATGTGAGAAATATGAGCAAGATATGCATTCCTAGGCCACTTTGTGCAAGATATGAGCAAAAGTTGCTAATTAGGCAAAATTGGGTCTTTTTGAGTTTTTGGTCAAGATAGCATAGGATTAGGTGGTTTTAATTGTTTTTTAATAGTTCAGAACCTTTTCCAAGTCCTAAAAGTGAAATCTAGTGAACATTGCAAAAGTTGCACTTTTTGTGCAAAATTTCAAAAGTTGTAAAAGTTGCTTAAAAATGCAAATTTGACTGGAAACCTTCTAATCTTCGAAAATAGGCTTCCCATGCCCATATACCTAAGCATGGATGGTTACAACTTCTAAAACTTCTTTTTGCAACTTTTTGCAAAAATTGCAAAAGTTGCTCAAGCAACTTTTTGAGCAACATTGCAACTTTTAAGCATTTTTTGCTCTTTACATGCATTTAGGTCAAATGGGTCCATTTAGGACTATTCTAGGACCCTAGTTAAAACTCCTAGGACCTATTAGGTAACCAAATACCTTAGTTTCCCATGACTATTCAAAGGCAATGAAGAAGCAATTAGCTACCAGCTACAAATATTTCAAAGACATTGAAAACAATATATATTATTCTTTAAAGAAAAATGAGTTACTGATTCTAAAAATAAGATTGAAATGATTCCCATTAGTGGCATGGACAAGAACTAATTTTACAATATAATGACTAATATTTGGCCTAGCTCTCCATGCCTTCTTATTCCTACAGAGGAAAGCTTAATATACAGAGGAATTATAGCTACATCTATTAAATATACTGAGGAAGATATAGAAAACCTACTTAATAGAGAGATTAATCTAAGAGAAAAGACCATTTTTGAAGAAAATGGCTATCTTGGTACCATCTGGGGTATGACAATTACTTAGGAAAAAGAGAAAAAACCTAAAGCTATTGGGAAAGAGTGCACATGTACACAGACACAAAATTTTGAGATAGAGAAGTAACAAGTGCTATAGAATTATCCATGGAGAAATGTGAAGTGAAGCCTCAAATTGGCTCATTAGTAGGCAAAGAATCTAGTCAGGCACTTCATTCCAACACCACAAATGTTTCAATTAGAAATGCCCATTCATCAATGGGCTTGCATTTATAGGACCTGGGAAGCCGGGATACTCAATCTTGGCATGATCCCTCAAAGTTCTCATCAAATTATATTAATGATCTTAGCAGAACAACAAAAAGCTCATTGCCACCTTTAAATCGAGACTTGAGTTTAAATGGAGATTTTCAGTTCCCAAACATGTCCTACTCAAGTAGATGAACAAGATGTTGCTTGAGTAAAGGGGATACTAGTTTATTAAGGTATCTTTATGATCCCACTTGCATTCAGTTACTATTTTTTGAGCAACTAGCCAGCTACTTCAATGTGAGATTTCTATAATATATAATGTCCTCATACAAGTACATGCCATTTTTTTAAAACATTTTCTATTGTAAAGGACTAGTAAGAAATATCTATAATGTCCATTTTTGGGACTAAAGAATATAACTATTAAAATCACAAAGCTTCCATGTTGTTGTAGTGCAGATTATGTGCAATATCATTTTTCTAATTTTGATTTGGTCAATAATATTGTATATATATATGTAAGAATAATCTGGTTCATATATACCTGGTTCTTAATTGTTTGACTATTATGAATGACTTATTGGCTCCTCTGGTTTGGAAAAATCTTTGTTGTATACAATACTCAATATTGGTATTGCTTTACATTTTTTATTGGTTAATCTTTATATTTTATTGCATGCACTTGCTTTAGATTCTCATAATGATTGTTTATTACTTATTAGAGAGTTGTGTCTCTTCGATGTCTCATCAAGAGTAGTGTCTCTTCCATGCATCCCCTTCTCTCTCTCTCTCTCTCTCTCTCTCTCTCTCTCTCTCTCTCTCTCTCTCTCTCTCTCTCTCTCTCTCTCTCTCTCTCTCTATTCAATCTAATGAACCAACTTGATCTGCTCTACATTTTAATGTCTCAAGTATTGCCTCATAGTTTGACTCGCGAACCTTCCAAATAGTCTGATTATGTGGTTTTCGACAATATTTTATCAAGTGGAAATTCAATGTGACAACAAGGTTTGAATGATGAAGAATCTTCCTTTTTATTTTCCAATCCTCGAATAATCACAAGTTAGGGTTCTTCATAGAATATTATTAATGTCATGTGCTGGTTACAACCACCACATCGATATGGTACTCTAAAACTTCACCATCTATAACTGAGTGATCCAAATTTTGTTTGGCCTAGACACAATGAGACAAATAATAATTTGTCCCTTCTTCATTGTCTTTAGATGCAATAATAGCAAAAACATGGCCTGTAGTGCTAAATGTAAAAAATGTGGTCATTAATGCAGAAAATACTTAGGTAAAAGTTATAAAGTTATATATTGAAATTACAAAGATATATATATATATATATATATATATATATATATATATATATATATATATATATATATATATATATATATATATATAAGCAAGTTGCACTAGACTAGACAAATGGTCAAAGTCAATGGATGAATCCATCTCTACCATTTATGGTGCTTTTGGGGGATGATAGATGTCAATTAGGTCCAAAACTTATATATCCCATTTTTCCACCCATTTAGTTGATTCACACTCATCCCTATTTTCCTCTACACATGATGGACAATAGCATGCCATTTTTCCTGTGTGGATACTCCATGAACTTGCATCAGACCTTCTAAATGAGTGCAACTCACTTGATCATGTTAGTGTGCAATAATCATTATATAGTGTAATGTTAGTATTATCTATCAACCAAAAAAATCTATGAACCATACACTCACCTTCCTTACCTGGACCCTTTGTAGTGTTACAATATTGGATGATGAATTTTGCATCTATCAATAGTGCTCCATCTTTTACTTTAGTTCTTCATGAGCTAAGGTTGTTTTGATGCATGCACCACACCATCGTGCTCTCCCTTTCCATGAATAGCCTCTCTAAAATTCCACATGTATTGAGTTCTAGAAAACCTATGCATCTTGCTCAACCAATAGAAAAACTATGCATTCTTGAATTAAAATGTGCAATTTTTTGAGCAAATAATGTGCTAATGATATGGTATGCCCCTGCTAGCCAAATCTCAATAAAATAGTTGAAAACAACCATGTACAAACTTTGTAGAATGTGATCAATCAACACTGATGTAAAAATGGTACTCCCTCAAAATCTTCCTATCATCATCTATACTTGTAGGTGAATGCATGAATGTTATGTGAATAAATATGAAAAACTTTTGAAAAGTATAATAAATTTCTTACACCTCATTTTGAGGTTGTAATGTGTAGTTCTCTATGATTTCTACAACTAAAACAATGGTATCTAGTGGAAACATATCCTTACAGAACTTTAATTGCAAATCAAGCCATCGAGCTCTATGTGTATACCTTGCATACTTGTAAATAACCTTTTCATGAAAAATATTTATGAAATCATACACTATAATCTTTTCAATTACTAAGTCACATCTTTTACCATGTTTCCCATCTTTTAGTGCATATTTTGATGTGTTATATTTTCTATAATCTACTATTACATTTCCAATTTCATGTGTAATAACCATTTGTTCACAAGTTGATAAAAATTACCAAGAAACACAAAATAAGCATGTACCATCCAAGCATGATGTCTTGTAAAATTTTTGGCCCTCCTCTATTTCACATAAAATGTTGAGTATGATTTCCCTTGGAGATCTAGGTGGCTCATTCATGTCTCATTCTTGCAAAACAAACTTAGAATGCAAAAACACACATCTATGCCTAAAAACATCAAAATGGTTAGAAAATTCAATGTATCCTACAATAAATTTTTTTTCATGTGTGATTTATCTTCACATAAAAATATTTACCCATCTCAAAAATTCTTTGACTTATTCGAATTTGAGGATACATAGCAATAAATTTTACAAAACGTTGTGTCTAAGTTGAGTCCAAAAAATGTTTTGCATCTAGGTCATGATTTTGGCTTCCAATCCTCCTTCTTACAACATCTCTCTTCTCTCCCATCCCCTACTCTCTCTCTCTCTCTCTCTCTCTCTCTCTCACTCACACACACACACACACACACACACAGAGCCATTCTCTCTCTCTCTCTCTCTCTCTCTCTCTCTCTCTCGCATGCGCGCACACACCCACACACACACACACACACATCCCCTACTCTCTCACACACATACAGAGCCATCCCCTTCTCTCTCTCTCTCCCATCCCCTGCTCTCTCTCCCACCCCCTTCTCTCTCTCACTCACACACACACACACACACACACACACACTCCCATCCCCCCCCCCCTCTCTCTCTCTCTCTCTCTCTCTCTCTCTCTTATCCCACCTTGTATGTCTCTCTATTCCTCTCTCCGTATCTCGCCTTCTTTGATCCCCCTAATCTCTCTCTCTCTCTCTCTCTCTCTCTCCATATCCCACCTCCTACTCTCTCCCCATCCTCTACTCTCTCTCATTCTCTACTCTCTCTCCTTACCTCTCTATTAAAATTTAGGGTTTAAGAATGTGTGCACACTAAAGCGCATACATGTTATGCAAGCCTAAATATAAAAATGTTGTAAAATAGTACACACATTCTATTTAAAGCTTTGGATTCTACCAAGCCTAATGCTTAGTTTCTCCTTGGGGACCCAACCCAAAGTTTTGGAGTCTCTAAACTAGTTTGAGACATAATTTTCTACAAACATACATAAATGATTGATTTTTCTTCTGTGCTCTCCTTCAAGTTTCCCCATGGTTGAGTATCAATAAAATTAGGTTACATGACATTGTAGATCTCTCTGTTAGCTATATAACCATATAATTTATTTTTTATTCAAACAATTTCAAGCCTTTCAACTATAATTTCTTTTGAATGCATATCCATTTTTTGTCAAAAACCAATGTGTACTAATTGGGCTATAGATTTTAGCTCATTCATCAAATTTCACAACTTAGGTTTTTAAAAACTAGACTCAATTCTACACACTTTGAAGAAAAAAGTTTTGATTTAAGATTACTTTTCAATCATTTCTAGGGAGAGCACAGAGATATTTCACATTTTTTCTATGTGCCCAATTAAAAAAATCATTAAAAAATATAGATAATAAAATTACCCAAAAACTATGGGATAAACTACAGAGTGTTAGGTAACTTTTGACTAGAGCGATTAAATAATTTCAAAAAAAAAGTTAAAATTTTAGGAGGGCCAGACTTTGCATTGCATTATGTTTTTTCTGAATAAACGGTACCACTTTCTATGGCACCCTTTTTTGAAGACCTAAAACTAAACCATTTTGAAAAAAATAGTAGTTTAGAAACTAGATTCAAAGGACTACCACTTTTGTTTTTGTCATATCTTAAAAATTTGAGCTTAACTATCTTCAAGTTCTTGTCAAAGTTCAAAAATTTTTGATTCTAGGAAAAATGTGGCCACTTATACCCCATATATATATATATATATATATATATATATATATATATATATATATATATATATATATATATATATATATATATATATATATATATATATATATATATATATATATATATATATATATATATATATATGATCATCAGTTTCAACTATGCAATTTAACATGTATTACATCTACATATTGCTTATAAGAGTGTTTCAAGGTTGGGAACCACTTCAATATCCTTTGCATGGCTTAGAGGTAATGTCATTATGGCAGAGAGAATAACTTCAGTGAAGGGTTGAGTGTAGGGAGTTACTACCTTGAACCTATGCTACAAATTTATGGGAGGCAAGGGACCCTAAAACTATGGTAAGATTTTTGGAGACATGGGAGAAGTTACTAGTGGCTTCAATACCTCATAACATTCTAGATCATATAGTGATGCCCAAATTAGCTTCAATACATGCATGGTTACATCCTTCACTTCCATTGTTGGGCTAGCCTATGGAAACTTTATACTCAACCATTCATTATAAATTTGGGAATGTGCTTCATGCCTAGCATGCAAATGATGCATCTACATATGCAATTTTATCACCTTCAAAAGCTATACTTGATACTACTAGCTAGGAATAGTTGACTGTTCATTTTATTGTACCTAACTAATGATAGTTCTACAGGAATTTGTAATCAACATATCTAATCAGCAATTAGAACCAATTTAACTAGGTTATGGCTTGAGCATGTGTTATTCCCATTTATCATATGGTTGCAATGTTGGAGGCAACTTTTTTTTCAAAGTGGCAGCAGGTTTTGTATCATTGGCTTTGTTCAAGTCCTACTTTTAATAAAGTAACATAGTGGTATTTATAGTGGAAAGGACTACATAATGAAGAGGAAACATAAAAACTTGAATGTTGAAATGCTGAAATGAAAGCTATCAAGTATCAAACACCTATGCTAGAGTTACAACACAAAGTGAAGTTGATTTTAGATTTTTTTTTTTAAATGACATAAATCGTTCCCCATTTCTTTTGATTGTGGAGAGTTGCACACAAAAGAGGGTGGAGAGCTTTGAACGATGGTGGAGAGCTTTGAATGTTGGTGGAGATTTCAATGTCATGCTCTTGTGATTGATGCATTTCGTTCCTATGCCATTGTGATCTCTACATTTTGTTGCCATGCCCTTGGTGGAGATTAGTGGAGATCTACAATTCTGTTGTTGTGCCCTTGTGATCTCCATGCCCTTTCTCTAAGATTTCATTTTCGTGTCATGCCCTTGTGATCTATCTACCATTTGTAGTACAACATTTGGGGTTAAATTGTGATGGCAGTGTAATTTGTGGTGTGTTCAAGCCCAAATATAGTAGTGCTCTACGATTTTCTTCTGGGGGAGAAGAGCTACCTATGTAAATTTTCTTTTCTTTTCCTTCTAAACATGTATCTCTTTACATTTCTCCACATATGTGTATTTCCATGTATGTATATATGTATATATACAGAGATCTATCTACTTATATACATACACACACACATAGACACACACGTGTGTATGTATATACATGTACATATATATATATATATATATATGTACATGTATATGTATGTATGTATGTATGTATGTATCTATGTATGTATGCATACATACATACATAGATAAAGATCACAAGGTCACGACAATGAGATGTAATGATACATATATACATACATACATCTACATATGCAATTTTATTACCTTGGAAAACTATATTTGATCTTTACTCAATCACCAAGAGATAATATAACTTGTAAGTACATATTTTTGCATAATTATTTTGGTATGAATAGTTCTAGGTCAATTCATCTGAGGAGAATGAGTCTACTAATTATTATAATGGCTCCATGTATCGGGTCTTTAGAGGAGAGAGACTTATAGAAGATTAGATAATGTTTATGGATATGGGATGATTCTCTTGTGATGCCAATATGTGCCCCTTCATATTGAATTTCTATATCATCAAATTGCTAGATACAAATCACTGGACTTGATCTTCTAAAATGGTATGGGCTACATGGAATTGTCAAACTTGAACCATTGAACTTTACATTTAGATTGATGAACCAACACTTTGAATCACTAGTTTCATGTTCATAACCTTTTGTCCTTTGAAATGTGAACTTTGATTTTGATTTGTGGTGCATGGACTATTATGAACCAAAATACATCTACATGTTCTACATTTGTGTTTTAGTGATAGCAAATATGAAGATCTTGAAATTAATTAAAGATAACTATCAGAGATCTATATTTGTGTTTTAGTCATAAAAAATATACAATCTAATTTTAAGAAAAATGATAGTCTTAATGTATATGATTAAATAAAATAAACAAAAGCACTAGGTGTAGCTGTATAATTCTAGTATTATTGATTATATTAAACAAAATATTCAATAAAAAAAAGTATGAAGTAACATAAATGGATCATCTACTTGATCCTATTATGAGTTAATGTGAATGCATCTGATCATTACTTGTATGATATTATGCACAAGATCTTTACTCAATCACTAAGAGATAATATACTCTGTAAGTATAGATTTCTACATACTTAGTTTGGTATGAATAGTTTTGATTAAATGCAAGGATAATTGCTTGTGTGAACTCAAGACATGAATGATTAATTTAATTTAGGACATGTACTATGCAAGTGTGTATGTATGCATGTAAGCTAGTTCACATAGTGAACTGATATACATACATATATGCACATATTCATACAATCATCATAATTAGTTATCCTTAAATCTAACCAAAGCTATTATATATGAACAAAAGATACATGTTTAAAAGGAATTAAAAAATAACATTTACATAGGTACCTCTTCTTGCCTTGAAGAAAATCACAAAGCAAGGGCATGAACATCACAATGGCACAACACAACAACAAAATTCAGTGATCACAAGGGAATGGAAAAAAATTCCTAAATCTCCACTGATCCCCACCAACCTTCAGAGTTCTCCACCCTCTTTTGCACACAACTCTCCACAATCAATCAAAAAAAATGCGCAATGATTAATGTCATGTTTTCTTTTCTTTTTTGTTTATAATCCATAATCCACAATCCACAAGATCTCTCTCTGTGTGTATATACATACATACATACATACATACATAAATACATACATACATACGTGCATACATACATATATGTATACATATATGCATGAATACATACATATATACATACATACATATATACATACATGCATATATACACACATGCATGAAAATAATGATGCACCTTCTAAGAGTTTACAATTGTTCAACAAAATTAATATTTTATAAGAAAATACACTTGAAGAACTGTTAAATCAAAAGAAAGAACATGTTGTTGAAACATTTAAAAAAGTGCTTGACATGAGAGGTTTACAAGTGAGGGTGTTGACCAATCTTGAAAACTTGGATGCTAAAATGAAAGCTATCAATGATCAAATACCTATGCTAGAGTTACAACACACTGTGACGTTGATCTTAGATAAGGTAGAGGGAGATATTCAGAAGTTTGATAATCAAAATTTAAGACATGAGAGAGAATGAGAAGGAGTTGCTTTAGAAATAGAAGGATAAGGAGCGACTTTAGAAAGAGACTGCATGGTAGCAACAACAGCTAGATAACATAGAGAAATTATGGGAGCCACTAGATAGAATCTAGGAAAGTGTTGTGGTAGGTATTATGACATTAGAAACACTAGTTAAATTAGTCTAGTTTCCAATTAGCTGAGTTGATTACTTCATTATTGTATGATCCAATGGTAATGTTAGTTATTATTTTGACATATATAAAAACATTGTTATTTTTCATTATTATATATACATACATACATGAAAACAAAAATGCACTTTATAAGAGTTTACAATTGTTCAAAAGAATTAATATTTTAAAAGAAAATGCATCTAAAGAACTATTAGCTCAAAAGCAAGATAATGGTATTGAAATAGTACAGAAAGAGCTTGACATGAGAGGTTCATAAGCAAGGGTGTTGACCAATCTTGAAAACTTGAATGTTGAAATGAAAGATATCAATGATCAAATACCTATGTCAGAGTTACAACACAATGTGAAGTTGATTTTAGATAAGGTAGAGGCAGATATTCAAAAGTTTGATGATAAAAAATTAAGGAACAAGAGAAAAGGAGGAGAGATTTTAGAAAGAGAAGGAGAATGAGCGGCTTTAAAAAGAGATTGCATGATAGAAACAATAGCTAGATAACATAGAGGATATTATGGGAGTGCCTAGATAGAATCTAGGAAAGTGTTGTGGTAGGTACTATAACATTAGAATCACTTGTAATTGTCTTTGAGAATTTATAGTCCAAATATCAAATGCTTATCAGAGTGTTGAGAGTGTTTCAAGCATTGTCACAGTCTCCCTATGATGATCCCAAATATCAAATTCTTATAAGAGT
The DNA here is from genome assembly GCA_028749045.1 of Cupressus sempervirens. Taxonomy (NCBI): domain Eukaryota; kingdom Viridiplantae; phylum Streptophyta; class Pinopsida; order Cupressales; family Cupressaceae; genus Cupressus; species Cupressus sempervirens. The sequence goes on from CM053787.1 coordinate 670,442,735, forward strand.
TTTTCAAGGTTGGGAACCACTTCAGCATCCTATGCATGATTTAGAGGTAATGTCATTGTGGCAGAGGCTTGTGCAAGGGAATGAACCTCATGATTATGGCATTTACATAGAGGAAGAACTTGCTTCTTCAACTCCTTATACTCAACTCTTTACTGAAGTTATTCTTCAAGTCCTTGCATATGCAATTTTATCACCTTGGAAAATTGATTGTTCATTTTATTGTACCTAATATAATGATAGTTCCATAGGAATTTGTAATCAACCCAGCTAATCAGAAAATATACCCATTTAACTAGGTTATGGCTAGTTTCTTTCTTAAAATATCTTCTATGATATCCTTTTGTTAAATTTCTTGTGAACTCTGCCCATTTTCCTAGTCTACATTTATTTTGTGGAGGATCTTGAGCTAAGTTACTTAGCATGAGTTGAGAGAGTTTTATTGTTTTTAGGACCCCTAGGGACATATGGTAATCGATCATATGAGTTGAAGGGGGTGGTAGCCTAAGCTACAACCCCCTTTGACCCATTTAATTGTCACATGTGTCCCTAGGGGTCCTAGGACCCCTAGGGAGGACCGCATATCATAACCCATCTTAAGGGTTGAATGAGGTTGTATTATAACTTATGACCCCTTTGACCCATTTTATCGTGACATGTGTTCCCTGGTGTCCTAGGACCCCAAGGGACATATGGTAATCAATCATATGGGTCAAAGGGGGTTGTCGGATAACGTTTGACCGCCTTCGACCCATTTCATTGCAACATGTGTTCTTAAGAGTCCTAAGGACCCTAGGAAGATATGGTAATCAATCATATGGGTCAAAGGGGGTCTAGGCTAACTTGCAACCCCCTTCGACCCTTCTAATAATGTCATGTGTCCCTAGGGGTTGGTTCCTAGGACCCCTAGGGACATATCATATTCAATCTTAAGGGTCAAATGCAATTGTAGGATAATCTACAACCCCCTTTGACCCATTTCATTGTAACATGTGTTGCTAGGGGTCCTAGGACCCCTAGGGAAATATGATAATAGATCTTATAGGTTGAATGGGGTCATAGGCTAAGCTACAACCCCCTTTGACCCATTCTATCTTGACATGTGTCCTGAGGGGTCCTACGACCCATAGGTACATGGGAATTGATCATATGGGTTGAAGGGGTTCGTAGGCTAACATACAACCTCCTTTAACACATTTTATCATGACATGTGTCACTAGGGGTCCTAGGACCCCTAGGAACATATGGTAATCAATCATATGGGTTGAGTGGGGTCATGGGCTAACCTATGACCCCTTTCAAGCCATTTCATCATGACATGTGTCCCTAGGGGTCCTAGGACGCCTATAGACACATGGTTATTGAGCATATGGGTTGAATGTGGTCGCAGGCTAACCTTCAACCCTCTTTAACCCATTTCATCATGACATGTGTCCCTAGGGTCTATCATATGGGTCGAATGGAATCATAGGCTTAACTACAATCTTCTTTGACCCATTTTATCATAGCATGTCTACCTAGGAGTCCTTGGACCACTAATGGCATTTAGTAATCGATCATATGAGTCAAATGGGGTCATAAGCTAACCTACAACCCCCTTTGACCCATGCCATTGTGACATGTGTCCCTAGGGGTCCTAGGATGCCTAGGGACATTATAATCGATGATATGGGTTGAATGAGGTCATAGGCTAACCTACAATTGCCTTCAATGCATTTCATCATGACATGTGTCCCTAAGGGTCATTAAACCCCCATGGACATATCGTAATCCATATTTAGGGCCCAATTGGGTTGTAGGCTAACCTATGACCCCCTATGACCTATTTCATCATGACATGTGTCCCTAGGGCTCCTAGGACCCCTAGGGACCTATCATAATCCATCTTTAGGATCAATTAGCCTATGACCCCCTTCAACCCATTTAATCATGACATGTGTCCCTAGGGGTCCTAGGATCCCTAGCGACATATTGTAATCGATCATATTGTACTTTAATAAACTATATAATACTATGTAATAATTTTTCATACTATGTTCAAATATATATTATATAGTAGTATATTTAATAATATATTTCTAATATTATATAGATGATATTCATAATATTATAGATAATATAGAATACTCTATAATTATATATAGTACTATGATGATAATATACTATCTAATGATATTTAATATTGTATATATAATTATAACAATAAAATTAATTATATGATAATAGTAATAAAATAAATAATAATAATAATCAAATATCATTATATCTTAAATGTAAAAACATATTTAAATGTATTTGTAAGCCTTTTTGTTAAAAACGTACAATTGGTTCCCACTATGTGAAATTTGAAATTTTGTGTTTTCGTGTCAAATTTTGGGTACTCGATTTTATATTGGGTACCCAATTTCAGATCTGGTACCTAATTAGGCTTGGTATTTATCAAACCTCTTTGGTCTACTCAAAAAATGTGTTTGAGACATGTTTCCCTGACATTCAAGCTTCAACATGCCATTTGACAATATATTTTTCACCCAAATTCAATGGAATGAAAAGGGTTTTTAGAGAACACTCTCAAGATTCCATCTATATAATTTTTGTCAAATTATTTCCTCAATCAATATTTATTTGTTAATTTCTAATTAATATGTGTGTAAACTATTGATTGACATACTGATTAAAAATAGCTATACCTTTCAAACAATATAACAATTTTGAAATCTAAAAGTTGCATCACATTCTATGCTTTGCCTAGTATAACAATAAAAAGTAAAAAAATTTGTAAAGTTTTCAATTAGTTAAGGTGGTTAAACATGGCAGTTTTTATTCTGAAAAACTTATAGTAGAAAATTCATATTTAATTATTATTTGGAATAAAAATAACCAAAAATATGTGTTAGACTCGGGCATGAGTCTACTTTTTATATCTTTTATTATATTGAAAAATATTATAATTTAATTTTGATTAAAGTTGTCATACATACACCTACTTCTTATTTTTGCCATAAATTTTTTGTAGTACTGCATCAAAATAAATTTTTTTGATGAATAAAATATTTTTTTGTCTAGATAAGGACTAGTAGTTTAGAAACTAAATTCATTTTCCTACAAATTCCTTTTTTACAACTTTTATATATAAAGTCCATAGCTACTTTAAAATTACATGTCAAGCTAAAATAACTTTGATTTACAGTTTTTCCACTGCCACTAAGGCCATAGTTTGGTTGCCCATGATCCCACACATACCCTGTTGTAGAAATATGAGGATCCCTAAGCTAAGAGTATTTTAAAAAATATTGGTTTAGTTATTTAATTTTGTTTACTATGTGTGAATGGAGTAGATATAGTTCAAACTAATGCCAATCTAATGGGTTCTAGAGTAATTTTAGAAAAATAAAAATTATAGCAGATGATGTGAAATATAAATTGATCCCACATCTAAATGGATCAAAAATAAAATCTCACCAATCTTAGATGCTTCATTATTCATACATCTAAATAATTTGAAAAAATATTTTTTTGCATACATGTTGAAATTGGTTGTAAGAGGATTATAACCCTATTGTTCTCATCAAACAATGCTTACATTCAAAAGGAAAAGTGTATTAAAGAAAATATTTGACAATAGATTTTTTTTTGAGATTTCTCCTGAAGAAATTGAAAGATAAAACAAAATAACAATTCTAAAATAGTTTCTTTTATACAATAACTCAAAATCTACCTCATTATGGCTAAGTAGAAGAAGTTGAGTCTACTTATGGAGAAAATTTTATAGTAAGAAGTTTTTTTCCCCCAAAAAGTAGCTCTATCTAGTGGGGTCACACTAATTTATGGAATGGGGTGGTATGGTATATTGAGATCCTTAGCCTAATGATTAATCAAGGTCTCATGTGTTACAAGACACAAAAATAAAATGCATAAAATGTTACACCATTCAAAATGGTCCATGTTATAAATGACATTATGTTTCAAGGAATCATTAGATTTTTTAAAAAGGGGTTGTATTCATATTCAATGAATGTTACCCAAATTTAGAGTGTGACACTACTCCATTTCCACTGCCAATAACTTCTAGATAGGACATATTTTTAAACTTTAATAGTCAAATGTTGAATGAGTATCCTAGAGCTTTGTAAATTTTCAATTAGTTGATTATTGATTCACCCCCACCCTTGTACCCAATTATATTGAACCTTAAGTATACTAACACATTCTTTCATAATTGATGTCTTAATAGTAATCCACACAAGAAGGCCCCAATCGAGGCTAAAGTCATAACACCCTAAGAGGGTCTTTCCCACTAGGTTGTAACGAAATGGCTCAAAAAAAATTCAAGAAATACACATGAATTGTCCCTAGAGGAAATAGGATGAAAGAAAAGGTTTGAATGCACATAAGAGAAAACTAACAAAATGACTAAAAATATGAAAACATCACTTTGATGGTTCAAAATGCAAGAAAGGATTAAGAACTAGAATATAATTAATTAACCCTAGGGGAAATTCACTTTATGTATCTTATAGGATTTAATTCCTATGAATCAACAATTTGGATAAGTAGGAAATGCTCATCTATGGTCTCCTAATGACTCACCAAAAGAAGATTAAAGCCCTAATAATGGAAGGGGAATTACAAATTATTATGAGAAAAATCCATAGTTAGTACTAATGAACTTGTAAATGGTTGGGTGTGTACCAAAATAGGGAATGGGATATTATTAAATATTTTGAGGCATTCATCATCAAATTTATCCCAATATGTACAAATAGTGTAGATGATGCTCTCATCACCTCAATTTAGTCTTTGCAACCAATGAAAAGTAGAAGTTGAAGAGGTTCTTGGTAGAGCTTATTGTTTCCTAGATAATTCTTGATAATATTAATATTTTTTTGGTATTCCTAGATGATGAAGATATTTTGGAGTTTTTTGTGTGCAATTATGTCTTCAAAATGTAAATTATCAGTGAAGAATAGTGGGAATTAAAAGAACTTGGTTATGAGGAGATTTTGAAACCTAAAACCACTGTTATCCCCAAAGTCATGGTAGCATTAGAGAATTTTTTTTTATTGATATGAGGTTTCCATGATAAGTAAAGTCAAAATTTCCCTAAGAGGAGGTTGATATTGGTACCAAAAAAAGTATTAATTCGTAAGGTTAGTACTAATCAAGAAAATAAAATGATCTTACAACTTCTCTAAGAGTATCAAATTTTCACTATGTGAGGCAAGGGGGAGATAAAGACTTAAGGACCATCAATGATCATGAACACCCCTTTTTTTAAACTAGATTTTAAGGACCTTTCTTGTACATATTGGGGCCTATTAATGATATGGTAGAACTTGTGATAAAAAATAAAGTGCACAAGTTTTTGGATGCAAAGATAATATTCCAAGTGAAATATTCCACATGGATATTAAATATGGTTCCAACATGAAAAGAGAATGGTGAAAGTAGGTTGTGCATGCAAATTTTAAGAATATGAATTGAGACTCATAAAAGGGTAAGCATCCCATGCCTTCACTAGATAAAAAATTAAATATTTTCAATGGCTCTTAGATGATGTTATTATTGGATAATTATATAGGATGCAACTATGTTATGGTTAAGGAGATAGATAAACTTAACACCTTTATTAATACCAAGTGGGGAATATTTCCCCCACTGCTCCAAGATATTTTGATTAGTTAAAATTGGCATAACTTTCTAACACATGATGTTTCCATCTTTTAAAGGATTGGCAGGAAAGTGTAGTTATAGTCTACATGGATAAACTGAATATCTTTTTATAGAATATTGTGGAGCACAGAGGTGATCTATAAAAAAGTGCTCTAAAAATGCCAATATTAAAAGATATCTCTACACCCTCAAAAATGAATATTTGAAGCCACTAAAGGGAAGTTACAAGGGTATCTTTTCTTAGAGAAAGATACATCCATTGAATCGAATAGAATTTATGCTATAATCAAGCTGTTTCCTCTAAATGAAAAGATGGAGATGAAAATTTTCTTGGGAACATTAATTTGATGGGTAAGTTTATTGGTTCTTTGTTGAAGTTATGTGCTTTTTTAATGATGTCCTAAAAAATTACTTAGTTTGAATGGAATTGAAAAGTCAATAAATTCTTTGACAAGATCAAGACTTTTATTTTAGCTCTATATGATTATCATGTCTTGATTTTCTTCTATTTTGACAATTCCTATACATGAATCGTTACCCTAAAGGGAGAAGATGAAGCATAAAGACCTATTTTATTATGATCTATCTATTAAATAATGTTAAGATCAAATATCTTAATTCTAACAAGCAAGCATTTGCTTTTGTGAGAGCAATCAATAAAATCAAGCATTCCATTTTGGGGAGAAAAGTCATAGCCATTATCCTAGGTCCTCTTGTCATGTCCCTTCAATTACTTGACAAAAAGTTAGAGCCACACTACGCAATTCTTAATAAATGTGGGCAATTAACAAATTGATGCCTAAGCATGCATCCACAGGGGTGATTAAAGGTATTAAGCTTGCATCCAGACTTTTGCCAAAAGTGATCCAACAGTTTGTGGATGACACCTTCCTAAGTGGGGAATCCTTTATGGGCAAAGCTAGAGCTTGGAAGTTTTTCCTAGAGGTTTATGCAATCAATGTGGGATAGAAAATTATTCTAGATAAAAGTAAGCTATTTTTATTCTACACTCCTCTTGATATGTAGCTAAGGATCATAAATATTTTGGGATGTAACACTGCTATGTTAACTGACACATATCTAGGCCTCCCCTTGATGGTGAAATATGTAAGTAAAAACTTTTGGAATACCATCCTGGAGAAAATGGAAAAGAAGTTGATTGGATGGAAAGGTAAAACTCTAAAAACTACAAGTAAGCTTCAACTTTTGATCTCAACCCTTCAAGGCTTACCTCTGTATTTCCTATTGCTGTTCAAAATTACTCAGTGAATGGTAAATAAATTGGAACAAATATAACATAATTTCCTATGGTTGGGAGGAAGTGACAAGAATAGGATAAGCTTGGTGAACTAGGAAATGGTTTGTAAACCAAATAGTAGAGGAGCCTTGGGAGTTAGAAAGATATTTGATTTGAATAATGTGCTTCTCACTAAGGTGGGATGGAACCTAATGAAGGACATAGCCAAGTACTTGGGGAATTTGAAATTCTCTCACTGCACCTAGAGAAATGATCTCCCTATGGGATCTAAGATTTGGGGAAATATTGTGAAAAATAGAACTCTCTTGAAAGAAGGTGTAAGGTGGCTAGCACATAATAGTAATCAAATTAACTCCTAGGAGGATCCTTGGCTTATTGATAAACCTTTAACAAGAACAAAGTATGAGTCCCTTCGGGATCACCTGTAGGAGCAAAGGGGGAGCAAGGTTGCTGATTTTATTGGCCCAAGAGGAAGTGGAAAAAAATTGAGTTGCAATAGAATGCATCAGATGGAGGGGACTTGATTGAAGAGATAAATGGTTTACTTAAAGGATATCAAATCCTGGGTATGGACCTGAATGATGCATTCATTTGGAAGGCCACTTCGATAGGGGAGTTGTCTGTTAAATATGCCTATAGAATTAATGTTTGAAAAAAACTTGGAACCTAATTACAGGGGGAATATATGGTTTAATCATTTAATTCCAAAGATTAACATTTTTTGGTGGTTCACCATTCATGGGAAAATACTCACTATTTATAACCTTATGATTAATGGTTTTCAATTATCCAATAGATGCTATTTGTGTAAGAAAGAGGAGGAGAATATTACCCATTTGTTCCTTCATTGTAATTATGCTTCTAATGTTTAGGGGAGGATATTATAGAAGTCGGAGGTGACCTAGGTGTTTAATAAGGGATTCGAGCAATTTGTGGTGAACTGGAAAGGTCCCTTTTCCCACCTCCTCCTTGTCAGTATGTGGAAGGTTATCCCCACCTTGCCCCCATGTCTATTGGGGTATTTGGAAGAAGAGAAATAATAGGGTGTTTAGGAATGAAGAAAGAAGTGAGGAGGTTGTTGTGGACAAGATTTGCAAACTTATGGTTCAGAACATGAAATGCAACAGGTGGAGAAAATCGACATTCCCCCCTAATCAATTGGATATTAGAGTTGCCAAGGGCTGGAGCTTGGAGGAGGGGATGATGTAGACTAATACTTCCAATCTATTGGCAAGGAAAAGGACACGATGAAAACCTCTACTTGAGAATTGGGTTAAGCTAAATTTTGATGGTGTTGCTAGAAAAGAGGGTTTAGTGAGAGGTGGTATATTTAGAAATAGCAAGGGCAGGATGCTATTGGCGTATACTGAAAAATAGGGGATAGTGTCTAACCATATTGTGGAAGCAATGGCTCTTTATTGGGGTCTAAAATTGGTGATTAGTGTAGGATGGGTAAAAGTGGAGATTGAAGGTGATTGGAAAATCACTATAGAGACTGTTAAAGAAATTATGAAGGAAGGGTGGCCTATTAAATGTGTGATAGAAGATATCAAACAACTATTAGTTGTTTTAAATAGATTTGATTTGAATTATATTTTTTGGGAGCAAAATAGGGTGGGTGATAGAATGGTAGCTTTAGGCCTAAATGTGAAGGGACTAAGATGTTGGAGGGAATTTAATGCCTTGCCAAATTTGGTAAGAGATTTAGTGAATAAAGAGATCAAGTATGATGAAACCTAGCTGGAGGAATTTTTTTAATTTTTGTGACCTATTGTTGAGTAGGTGGATAAGATAGAGTCATGAAGGATAGATGGCAAGGAGTGGTGGAAAAGGTACTTGTGATAATAAATTTGCATAGCACAAAAAAGAAAGAGTTTTGAAGTTTGATATGAAAGGTTTTTTAATGATTTTCCTCGGCATGTTCTCATACACTAGGATGAGTAAAATTTCAAATTTTAAATGGTTTGAGGGTATTGGGAATGATGGAAAAGATTGGAGGAGAGATAGAGGTAGTCAACACGTGACATTAATGTCTAGAAAGGATGAGGCTATTATTAACAATAAAGGCCTTTATGTCCACTTAAGGGGCTATTTCTTTTTGCATACATGTTACTTCATTCTTAGTAATTGTCTCTGGGTTTGGAAGGAGAAGAGAGTTTTAGGGAAAATTGCAGAGATGGGTGGTGATCTTTTGCAAATTGAGCCCTCCATGATTGAGGAGAATGCTAGGAAGATGCTAGTCTGGTACATGCTGAAGGAGGGTGGTTTCATTCCATTTATGGATGCGTTAAATGGGTTCGATGAAAATTGTTCCAAGTAGTTTGTCAATTCTTGGGAGGACTAAAGAGTAATGGTTAATGACATCTTGTTTCATATCTCTAAGGAAGTCATCTCTTTGGCGACAGGTCTTGCTATGAGGGGAAGGAAATGGAAAAAAGTGACAAGGGTGGCTGAACAAGCAAGTCTGCAGCACTTCTTCTTGGAAGGCGAGGAACCTCTATGATACAAAGGAGGATTATGTCAGAGAAGCCCCCTGAGCCATGGAATGAGGTCTGTTTGATGTTGATGAAGTACCTAACTTTGGAAGCGAGGTATAGAGTTTGTTATTACTATCACTATCACTTCCCTCTCCTAAACCATTTTTGGTACCATGACTTTATTTCCTTTCCATTCTTTCTATTGCATGATTTAGTGGATATAGTTATTGATGTTAAAGAAAAAATTAGGAAGGGTGTTAAGTTTACCATTTTGCAACAAGGGTTGATATTCTAGCTATATCAATTTCACTTTGCTTTGGTCTCCCCTAGAATCATAGAGATTGATATCCCTACTCATCCTAACCCCTAGCCTCAATAAATTCCCCTTAGGATCATGAGTCCCAGACCCTCTACCCCATAGCCTTCACCTAGTGGGTCCCTTGTTGAGTTGAAGCCCACCCCCTTGGGTAAAAAAGGGAAGTTTGATAAAGGGAAAGGGAAGGAATCAAAGGAGTCAGAGGACAAGAGGAGATCTGGTATAAGGAGGTCAGGGAGGATTACAAAATCCAATGCTAAAAGGAAACTGAGATTTGGGGCCTCACGGGAGGAGGATTCGAATTCCAAGGATATGGGCTGCCCTAAACAAAGGATGAAGGAGAAGGCTTCAAATTTTGGTGAGGGGAACATGGAGAAGGAGGATGTGGAGGTTTTTGATTTTTCACAGTTTGGCTTGGGAGGTGGGATTAAGGAGACAATGGAGATGACACATGTTTTGGCAACTATTGGGTTGGGGTGTGTGGACTTAACTCGAGACCAGTTACCTGAAACTATGGCTAGAGTGCCCTCCCCCATAATGACCTCTCTTGTTAGGGTTTCTTCCAAGGATAATGCTAACTCCCCGATTGTGCATGATGTTACTAAGGTGCAGGTGGACGACTATCTTTGTGATAGGTAGGAGGTCATTATGGAGATTAAAAAGACGACACACAATGATGTGTGGGAAAGAATCCATGCTCTAGAAGAATGAATGTGCTTCTTGACAAAATTTACTGTCAAGGTCACACATGCTGCTACAACAATGCTACACTTGCTTAAAGACCAAGAGGGTGATTTTCCGAAGGACTCCAAAATTTTGTTTGACTTCCTTGCAGAAGATTGGGCTAATATCCTCCTTGGGAGGAAGGAGGCCAAGATGCCTTGAGGACTCTCTCCTTCTAGTTTTTAATGTTGTTTTTCTATTGGTTGTCGAACTTAGTTGGGTTTAACATGGTTATGCCTTTGCTTTTATATTTCCTTGGCTGTTTTAGTGCTAGTAAAGGTAGTATTTATGTTATGCCTATTGAAACTCTTTTAGAAAAGTTCCCAAATTATGTTTTTGTGTTTTAACAGGTAGGGGGTACTTTTGGATGGTAGTAACCTGCTGGTTGTTTACCAGTTTGACTGTTTAATGGGCTAACCCCTAGTTTTGACTTCTTTTAATTCAAAAATAAATCGACTTATAACAGCATAAATTGTCAGCAAATAAAGCAGTCCAGCGGCTCAGAGCATTGAATTGATCGATACATCATTAAAGGAGTCGGTAGCATGTGGAAAAATAATGTATAATGTCGGCACCCATTTTCGTATCCACTTGCACCGAGGACCATATCTTTCTATGGATGCCTTTATCTTTCGCACCATATGCGCATTACTGCAACTTTTGAGAAACCTTTTGGAAAAAAAGGCAAACTGACAAGCACCTACCAAGCTTCTGGCCATTTAGCAATACTATACAATTCTGTTGCTTTCACTTTTCCTGCATGATTGCCAGGTGATATAATGATACTAATGATGACTGAAAATATTTTTACAGAGGATTAATAATTATTGTTAAATATTATATTTTTTAAGAGGCCCCGAGCCACACATATTGATGATGAATGGAAGTCTTTTCTAGAGGAGTTCATTACTCAATAAAGTTCAGTGAAACCCAAACTAACCACCGCTAAAACCAGCAGATGGACGAAGAGTTGGGAAGCCATGGACAGTGGTAAGCGGAGTCACGGCTTAGTGTGCAATTGGAGTAATAATTTGCTTGAGGGACTGTAGAGGAGGAAAATCCCAGAGGTGATTGACCAGAGAAAGATAGATTTTAACTCGAGCTTCGACTGAAGAAACATGTAACTTACACTACAAAAGGATAAACGGCATAAACAAGTTTGTAAGATGATTTATACGAATCAATTGCACCTCTAGATGCCATGGTAAAATCCATTAACCTTATAACGAACTGAGTTTTTGGATGGAGACATTGACTAGGGTAGAGTAGAGAGTCCTTCCTTATCAAGATGGAGACTTATGTTTCAGCTCTGTTATTATTATAAAATAATGCATCTTTGGAAATTTTCTTTGGAGAGAAAACATTATGTTATGGTCTGCAATGATTTCATTGTTAAAATCGAGTTTCAAGTCATTTGTAAATTTTTTAAATTGGGAGCTCATGTTTTCTGCTGGTTTCCTGTTTTTCTATTTGTTGCTCTTTCAACAACTTTAAAAAATTGATGAATATTTTTAATGGGTTTATAGTGTTTCTGGACTATGGATGTGTCTTTGTTTTGACGATTCTGATGGGCATGTGACATTGTTGAAAGAATTTGAAACATTTGATCTACGCTATGCCCATCTTTTGAAGACATGTCTAACTCTGCTGTCCTCTGTCATTATTCAGCCTTTTTATAAATTTATGTTGGGGAACTTGAAAAGTTTTCATTTGTCACAATTTAATTGGTACTAAAAAAGCCTTATGCATATAAAAATACAAGGAATTGTATGTTCAAGATTCAAATTTTTTGTCATTCCAAACAATGGTCTATAACAATCCAAAACAAGTGATATAAAAATTGCACATAATTTTGTATAGAAGAAAAAAGTAATCTTGCTTCTTTCTAGAGGAAATTCACTTGAGAAAAGTAAGTCTCTCAATATTCATTTTAAACCTTCAAAATGATGTCCTCTATACAGAAAAAGAAACAAGAATATTCTTAAATCTAGTTGCTAGGATCCAATTATTTTGTAGACAGAAAATAGATTTAATGACATACAGAAAAATTCACTTGAGAAAAGTAAGTCTCTCAATATACAGAAAATAATTCTCAATTATTTTCAGAAAAATGATGTACCTCATTAAATCTAGTTGCTAGGATCCAATTATTTTGTAGCCACTTGGCCATGCTTGAGGTGGGGTTTAAATGTTTCTAAATATTCTTGTAGCTAAGTTTGATCATGTCTAGATCTTTATATAGTCAAAGATGTTCACCATTCATGTCATTATTCTAGTCAACATTTCCTATTGTACATGTTAGATGTTTATCTTCCTTACACTATGTTGGTACTCAATATAGACAAAGTGATTAAAATTCTCAATCTATAATCTTGAACCTCTTTGAACTAAGGTTCAAAGCAGTTTGAAGTGGTTCAGTTTGCATAAGTGAATTCACAGGTTTGAAGTTTCAGAAATTTGGAATTCGGTTCGAAGACTTGACAGGCCCAGTATCATGGGCTACCTTGTGATTTCAAAAGTGCAGTATTTAGATTCTAGGTTTTGTCTAGTACTTTGGGTTCAATTGATACAAAGAGCTCCATAGGTTCAAATATTCAGTTAAAGTTTGGGTTCAACAAAGCCAGTAAGGGCTCAAAAGTTTGAAGATTCATAACGCATGGTCCAAGTTCATTTCAGAAGTTCAGTGGTTCAGAGATTCAAGAGGATCAACAAGTTCAGAATTTAAGATGCAGGTTCAAGAATTCATTCAGATCCGAAGTTCATAGTACAGGTTGATGAGTCAGTTGTCGTGAGCATAGAACATTCATAAATGCAGAGCTTTAGAATTCGAGCATTTGAGGCATTTTGAAGGATGCTAATCTTCAAAGATTGTGAGTGCGGATTTCTAAGTTCTTAGACACCTATGAGAATGCAAATTCAAAAAAGCCCGCAAAAATCATGGCATGAATATTCATTGAGTAAATGTGCAAATGGGAAGAGGCAACGAATTGGATGCCATGAATATGAGAAAAGAAAGAGCATGGAAGTGTCTGCTCATGGTATCAATCAAGTGGCCACTCTATATGGGTTAAAATTAGACTCAAACTGTAGTTAGTACAGACAGATTATGGGACAAAACCCGAAAATGGGAACAACGTATGTTAAAATCATGTGCCCCATATTTTGATGAAATAGTAGTGACCGATTCGAGCACCGTGGACGAGATAAAAATGTTGTTTGGTTTGCCAAACTAAACGAGTGCAAATAGTTTCACATAAAGGGAACCGGTTGTGGTGAAAAATCTAAGTGAAAGTTAAAAGGGCGAGCTTCATAAAGTGTTCGACATTCTAAATGATAAATTGTTGTCAGATATTGATCATATTAATAAAATTTATATTAATATTTATAAATTTATAATCTACTATTAACAAAAAGGACCAATCAAACTACAAGAAAGGTGTATTTAATCTAATAGGTTTATAAATCTTATAAGAAAAACAACACAAATTAACAAAAATATTGATCACACAAACACAATGAATTTCATAGTAAACTTTCACAGGAGAAATTTTATTAAAATTACTTTCATAATATATTTTTACGAAACTTGTGCTTTTGTGTCACATAAGGGACTCTAATTGTTTCTACATCACCTTACTTTCTGCCATCTAAATGGGTCAACTGTGTGACATTGCAAAATCTATGTCAATAGATAGTGATCATGTCTCATAATCATCAACCTTAAAATATCAGGACTTGAGTTACTGTGAAAGGGTACACAAGGAGCCAAAATTTCTAATAGAATATAATTCACAATGACCAAGTCAAGAAAAACTAAATAAATATTCCTTCATTAAAATAAACTTGTGACAAAATATAAAATTGATATTTAAATTCAATTTACTCACTAAAACATCAACGCACAAAAATATTTTTAGATAAAAGGTTTATATTTATTCCAACTTACAAGTAGTCCAAGAACTACTTGTCATTTAAATCATTTTCTTATACTTTGTACTATTACAAGGACAATTTTGAGGTATTTGACTCCCAACTTACACTTAGACAAGATTTAATTCTTACGAATAATAATTATCACATAATAATTATACTAGATTATATAAATGAAATACTATTTTTCTTCACATTTATTTATACTCATTAGCTTGAGATATGTAATCTTCTCATACACCAATTACTGACCACAATAATAATGGTAGGAGAGAAAATCATTCAATACTTCTATAGATGGTTAGCTACATCTTTTCACATTGTTTGTATATTTATCATCCTCCATGATTATTAAAATACTTTTTAGCCTATATAATAATCCTCTATTTAATGTCATATCACCCTGTAATCTTAGAGCTCACCCCTTCTACAATGTTGCCATAGTTGTTGCCATTTGCTATAGGATTGTCTAAAAGTGCAAAATAAGATTACAAAGTTTAGATACATGAGTATTAGAAATTTTTAAGACCTAGACCTAAATTGTTGGAAATATAAGAGGAGTAATTGAGAGGGGAGGGGTGAATCAAGTACTACAAAAATATATCCCAGATCTTTTAGATGTCAATATAAATCAAAACTCTATGTAAACAAAACTCTGTTGTAACTCAACAAATACACAGGCACTTGGTTTACACTAACAAATGTTGCAACTTGATAAACACTGAAATAACTTGGCAAATGCTTATTATAAAAATCATAAGATATTATCTATGATTGATCTTACTTTAACTTAGTTTCATATACACAAAAGAAATAGCATGAACATAATTGACAATAGAATTTAATGTGGAAACCCAATTTGAGAAAAACCACCAATTGCAACTAGTTACTAATTTTCACTCTTCTAAAGTGAGCCCTATTAGGAGCCAACCCTATTAGAGGTTACAAAACATACTATTTGGTGTGACCCTATTAGAGGATTTAATCACCCAGTTAAGAGTGGCCTTGTTAGAGATCTTTAGACAATTCAATAGAAATGCCACCTTGTTAGAGGATTTACAAATAACTATTAAGCCAAATATGTTAAGATATTTAGATCACTGCTACAATGGTTAGAGAGTAATAATGAGATGAATTGATTTTTGATGCAACTGAATTGCTGATTACAGATCTCAATTTTGGCTTGAATGCTTTATCCTTCCTTATCGAATGTATTTTTGCATCTCAACGAGGATATTCTTCTTATCTTTCTAATTTGCTTCCTCTAAGTATCATTACATCTTCAATTATGTTCTACTCATTCAATCCTCAACTTGACCTTGTATCTATATCTTACACATTATCAAGTTAGTTTGAATACAACTTAGAATAATTAATATTCATCTCCTCAGCTGGCTTGAACAAACAAACAAATCCATTAAACTCAATATGCCAAAACAAGAAAATCTTTTATTAGCTGACCCTGCTTAGTAGATACCAAATCAAGGCAATTTTCATGTGTTAACCAAGTGAACTCGGTTAACATTGCATATTCACAAAGTTCTTTTGGTAACCAAGTGATCTTGATTAACACTAGTTCCATCCAACATTTCCTTCATTAGCCAAGTGAGCTCAGTTAACACTCAACTTATGCAAACTTTCATTTGTTGCCTGAGTGAACTTGGTAGACACTATCTTCCAAACTATGCAAACTCTAGAATGCTCAGTAGACACAGGAAACTATCTTTAATGCCTAAGTGAGCTTTGCATACACTGATTGGCAATGATATGACATATTGTGTAACATCAAAGACAATACACAATTAATCAATTGTTTCCATCACTAAATATCAATTTTAGCAAGGGCTGCAGTGCAACATAGTTCCTACCAAGTGATGGCAAATTAGTTTGGAAATTAAGAGATGGAAGTGTGGTATTGGAAATTAAAAGGAAAAGAAAATGTCAAAAATTGTCATTTATGTTGTGTTGAACATATTTTCACTAGTATAAAACCTTAAAATGTCAACCTGTGGGGTAAAAGTACAAACTTGTGTCACCTTTTATAAAGGAAAAGGATATCAGAACTTAAACTATCCAACTTAGATGGCAAAAAAATGACATTTGTGTTTAGAATTTGGAGATGATATAAACTAATGACATGTGTAAAATTGGATGAAGTTCATGCCTATAATATATATATTTTTAATTCAGTGAAAATTTTATCATTAAAAAAAAATTAAGTCCATTTTCTGCTTTTTTAAATGTTGAAAATACAAAGATTCATTTTCACAAACAAATATATACAAATGATCATATTTTGGTCTAATTTTTTAATATGTTATATTTGACATGTATGCCTAGTGGACAAAAAAAAAAAGATTTTGGACTTATATGTTTCAAGTTTTCAAAGTCAAACTTATCAAAAATTGACAATTTTTTTTCTTGCCAAATGTTTTCTAGCAAACCTACATATTTTTTAAAGTAGATTATATATTCTTAAAGATGACTCTCTCCTATAGAGTTACACATTTTTTAAAAAAATATTTTGAGCATGATTTACTATTTTTGTTCTTCTTTTGAACAAACATCTTCTTGGATTTTAAAATACCTACTTGTAATATTTTAAAATTCTAACATATTAGAAATACTCAAAACACCACAAAATCTATATGACCATAATCTTTGCTCTAAGATCTACAAAAGGGTACTTTTAGTTTTTCAAGAAACTTCATATTGTACTGAGCAATCAGCCTTGAAAGTGAAAAGATTGGAGAAATTGCAATTTTTGCTTGTGTTATTTCCACTTGGGATGCCACATAGATAGTTACAGTTGAAACCATTTTGGTCATAACAGTTTCGACCATGACTCCTATCGGCAAAAAAAAAAATGCTAGCAATCACATTGGTGGTTTCATATAAAATAATAATAAAAAAATTCATTTTATTATAAATATAGTAAATTATGAAATATTAAAGAGCATTTTTAAAAATAAATATTTTTTGAAGCTGTATTTATCAATTATTTCATGGTGTTTAATGACAACTGCAAAGGATCATCAATAAGGTATGCTTTTTTCACCTAGTTTTTTTAATACTCTATATTGAATTATATTTAGATATTGGAATCTAAATTAAAATATTTTTCTGTAGATCAAAATATTCAATGGGTAATAAAAAAGCTAGATCAAGACAATATGATAGAATAAGAGATAATTTGATAAAAGGTCATACAAAACATAATCGAAACCAACCTATTGAAGTTCATGAAGAAGATGAGATTCATGAAGAGGATGATATTCAAGAAGATGAAAAAATTGGTAGTTCTAATGATAGAAATTTTTTATTAGGTGTAGCAAATTTGATGGATTTGGATGAGGACCTACTTTTTAGTCAAATTCCATCTAAACATATGGTAAAAGATAATGCTATTAAAGAGCATTGCCAAAACATGTGGGATGAATATTTCTAAAATAGAAGTATATCTGGGAAGACATAATTATTTGTCAATTTATTTAGGAGAAAATATGAGGCTTGTTTTGGAGTTGTTGGGTGTTGATAACAGGAAAAACCATGTTAATAATGTTAACAAAACAATAGTTGAAAATTCACAAATTGCTTATAACAAAATTGACAACACAACTCAAGGAGGTAGTTTGAGCACTGCATGTAGAATGCTAATGACTACTATATATAGTAGAAAGTGGATATAAAAACCAAGTAGGTGAAATTTTTTATTTATTACATATATCTATAGTAATTGTTCAATGACATATTAGGAGGAGAAATATGCTAGATGAAAACATTGAGAATAATTGGGTGAATATTCACAAAGTTCCTCAATAAAATAGAATTTATGAAGATGTAAAAAGATATATTATTGAATTTTGAAACACATCCATGCTGCAATAGTATAAGTGTGGCACATTTGCAATAGGGCAGTGATCAGAATCCACATGTTCATGCTACCTAGAGACCCACCTTTTGCATGTGTAGCAAATTATCTGCATGCATATAAAAGAGGAATATATATATATATATATATATATATATATATATATATATATATATATAATTCCACCTTCCCTACTATTCTATGGCCTTGGGAAAAGCATCAACTGTTATTAGAACATTATAGAGTTTATGATTCCCACCAAGAATTTGATCGCCGGGTTGAGCTAATTCCATACAAATTGATACTGGAAAGCATGTGCCCATCACTCCAACAATGACACCTTCTAATAGATGTGATACTATGCAAATTAAAGATCAAGAGACAGGGGTGAAAATTGAACATCCAAAACACTTTATAGATATAACACAAAGTGAATTATTTCAAACATTCAAGCAAGAATTGTCAAATGTAAAATTATGTCAGAGAATGTTTGAGAGCCTATGTCCTTCCTTTGTATGCATAAATATGATATGTGATTTTTTTTGTTGAAACCATGTTGAATTTTTTCTACACTTGTAATCATATAAAAGTTATGATATTACTTGATCAAAATTTGGCCATTGCTAGCAATATGACACAATTTGTGAAGTTTATATTATGTGATATATTAAAAGATTCAAGATTCAGATGAGTTCAAAGTACAATGCATGAAAAATCAATGTGTAGATTGTGGAGAATTATGTAAATGTCCACTATAAATTTAGAATATTAATGAATCGACACTAGTTTCAGGGATGAGATATGAATATGAAAAATACCAATATTACACATGAGTTGAATTCAATTAAATTGTATTGAAGGAGAGTGAAGTGCAGTATGATGAGTTTTTGAACAAGTTTCATCCATTCATATATCCACATATCCAACATTGTCATGGTGCATGATGGCAAGCTAAACAATTTCATGATTCAAAAAAATATTTTCCACCTAGTTGTATTCTTTTAGTTGTAGATTTCTCTAAGAACTATACATTTTCACCTCAAACAGAGCTTCAAGGACAATATTATCATTGTGAAAAAGTTGCAATATTTGTGAAAGTGACTTATATACATGCCCAATTTTAGGTGGATGAGATAGAAAGTATGAATGAAAATGAACACATTATCATGAAGAAGGTTCATTTCTATATTAGTGATGATAGAGTTCATGATAGGTGTTATGTCACTCATTATTTTGCAATATTATCTAAATATCATAGAAATCATGGAATAAATGTTTTAGAGTAGTGGACCTAGTTTGATGGTTGTGCAAGTTAGTGTACATGTGTATATTTGTATTTAACTTTATTTAAACTTATATTGATTTGTACATGTATTTCAATTTGATGTATATAACTATTTTTAATCTCATTTAATGTTCACAAGACAATTTAAAGTTGCAAAAACATTTAATTGGTTAGTTGTGCAACATGCTAGAAGCAACGTTAGGTTTTTGTGGAACTTCTTGGAAAATGGATGTGGAAATGGGGAGCATGATGGAGAAGGAGCATGTATAAAGATCACACTTTGACAACATGAACTTATAGATACTTATACATTTAGTGTGTTCTTCATCTACTTATAACATATATAGATTCTATCTAGATGTATTGTTATTTATATTTTGTGTATGGTTTGATGTATATATGTATTTTGGAAGATGTTATTGATGATTTAATATTTTATGTTTTTATGTATCATTTTCTAGAACAACCTCATAGGATCTTCCCTTAGGACATCCTCTTAGGACCTCCCCTAAGGACATCCTTCTAGGATCTTCCCTTAGGACATCCTCTTAGGATTTTCCCTTAAGACATCCCCTTAGGACCTTCTCTTAGGACATCCTCTTAGGACCTCCCCTTAGGACCTCCCCTTAAGACAACCCCTTAAGAGATCCCCTTAGGACCTCCCCTTAATAAAACCACTTGAGACATCCCATTAGGACCTCCCCTTAAGACCACATAAGATATCCCATTAGGACCTCCCCTTAAGACAACCACTTAAGAAATCTCATTAGGACTTGCCCTTAAGACAAACACTTAAGATATCACATTAGGTCTTCTACTTATGACCTTCCCTTAAGACAACCTCTTAGGACCTCCCCTTAAGACAACCCCTTAAGACATCCCTTTAGGACCTCCCCTTAAGACAACCCCTTAAAACATCCCATTAGGACCTCCCCTTAAGGAAACCTCTTAGGACCATTTTGTGATTAAAAGCTCATGTCTATTCTTTAGTGTACATTCTTTATGTTCACATGTATTTTTTGTGTTCTTATATGTATTAAATTTATTGACTAATTGTTGTAACACATGCATTCTTTACTATACTCTTTATGTTCTTAAATATGTCTAAAATTTATTAATTAAATTTTGTAACACATGTGAACATAATTATGAACATAACATGTATAGCTACAAAATAATGCATCTATGAAATTAAAATATGAATATTGAAAGCATACATATATTCAACATGAACATGTGTAACATGTGAACATAAACACGAACATAAGACATGAACATAACATGTACATCTACAAAATAACACATCTATGAAATAATGTACCCATGTAAAATGTATCCAAAATAGCATATAAAATATCTCCAAAGTACCACATCAAATGTGTCCAAAAAACATAAGAAGGATCGAGGTCTCCATTTCAAATGTATTCAAATAACATCTATATATATTACATGTCTTGACATCAATGAAATAAGACAAGATCACTACATATACATGTAGATCAATCACATCCCTCTCCTAATCCATGACCCAAAAAGGCTCTATGATCTGGTTCTGAACCCCATGTCAAATGAAAGAAGTTTGTTTTAAATCTAGAGTTATGAATTTATATACACACATTATATTACATGTATATATCAAATATATAAAAATTGTAATATACCTATGAGTCATGTTGTGTGGGATCTGTTGGGGTCTAAATATCACGAAAACTCAACATACTGTCACTAAGACCCTATAGAACACATGTACATGTACACAAGCTATATTGAATTAAGAATATATGTATGTCTCTAGGTACATGTATTTAAGGTCAAGTACATTAAACTTATAAGTGTAAATAATGGTAACAAATAAATTTAATTTATACAAATATATTTACCATAGCATCGTGTACTTCTCTATCAATCTAAATTATATCTAAATCATGTAGTGATAAAACAACCCAATCCAAGTCAACCATGTTGTTTGAAAGCGTAGCGATAAATAAACATCATTGTACTGTGTAGGCTTGAGTATGGGGGTGCTATAGGAGGTTTTATAGGATCCTAACTAGTGGGGGGTGGGTGCTACAAGGCTATGTATAGGAGTATTTGTTGTAGAAGGTACATGAGTATCCTCCTATTTCTGTGAACCTTGTGATCCTATTGTGCATGAGAGAATATGGTTGATTTATCCACAAATGTTAGTAAGAAGAATTCCCATGACTATCGATAATATGTAACATGAGCCAAAAAGATTAGATGCTAAATAGGATTCCATACAATGCAATGCATCTACATATGATATAGAAAAAGCCTCTAGTAGACATGATATATTTGCTATCCCATACACATCATCAACTCATGTGCTAGATGATGTAGCTATCAGAATGCTACCACAAAATCATAACATATATCTGCTACATCGATTTGAAGACATTTTTTGTAACTATGTAGCAACTATGGTAATACAAGGATAGATATAATTCCTAACTATATCATCTAAAACAATCATACTTGTAACAACCATCTTTGGAGCTCTCAACATGACCAAAGGTCTAGACCCGCCATTTCTCATTTATTAATGATTGTAGGGATGTCTATAGGTTTAAATCTCTCTGATAGTGTACCAAGGCCCTGTCTAGTGTAACCTAATTTTTTTAATAATCTACATCATGATGTAAATGAAATTCTACAGAGGCACTATTGACCAAAATGACAAAGCTAGAGAGGTCAAAGATGCATACGAATCTGAAAAATCCTAGATTCAAAAGGTCAAACACAAGGGTTCAAGAACTCCAGTTATCCAAGTCACCTCTTTAAACCTTTTGGTCAAGTCAAAAAGTGATTGTTGGTCACTTGAGAAAGATTTCTTCCATGAAACCATGAAACATTTCTAGATAGCCAGGTGATAGTTCACCAGTATCGTATGACATTTCTCACATTGATGTGTGATACTTTCAAGGTCTAGGCAATAGAGTTTACTATATTCATGTGATTTTCTTCTAGTATTGTATGAAAGAACTCCAAGGGGCATGCAATACTTTTTAGAATCGTATGATGAAACTCCTTTGTGCGTGCAATACTTTCTAGTATCGTAAAATAGATCTCCTTTGGGGATACAATACTTTCTAGTATCACCCAATGCTAAAGCATTATCGACTAGAAATGCCAAAAGAAATCCAACAAACATTCAGAAGGAAGAAAATAGAGTTTACAACCTCCACACTGGGGAGTATCGAATCCACAAATCAAGGCTTGTATGCTCAAACACAAAAGAAGCATGATGGAAACACAACTAACCATCTAAAACATAGTAGTAAATGAGAAGCATATAGAAACCAACACCATAATGTACATGAAAAACTAAACTCTTATGGGATTCCTCTCAACCATAATAGCATCATGAGACCTCAAAGGCCCTAGCCATCCCCTGTGCGTAACATCCCATACTGCCAACTAGATATTAGGAGCTATCTTATTAGGGCATCACTACTACAATTTAATAACATCTTAAGAACAAGAAGATCTAACATGATAATCAAATATAGCAATAGATACTCACCCTAAAATGGTCACCTAGACTATGGGCCCCAATTCTTCAATTTATCAATTTCCTAAATCAATGCATTTCAATATTTTATTAAATCAATTCAAACCATTTTCCTTGATCAAATTATAATTAATTTAATTATTTCAATATTTCATAATGTTTGATCATCCTATTCAAAATCTTATTTAATTCAAGGAAAACTCCTCTTTTAATTAAATAAAATCAATCCTCAATTAAATATATCTTTTTGATTAAAAAAGGAAATAAATTAAATAAATCCTTTTTCTCTACACTTAAATGCACATATTTCTAAGAGGGATTCCTTAATTTCCTCTTTCCACTTTGTTGTCAAACACTCCTCTTTTCTCATTGGTGGAATTTTGTCTCAGATGGATCAAACCTTATTGTCCCATATTGGTTGTTAGATGTCTCCCGTGTCCACAATTGACTATATAAGGAGCCCTCTCCATAAATCATTTCATAAGAAGAAGAATAGGAATAATAGATGTTAGTTTCTATAGTATTGTTATGTCGTAGTTTTGGAGAGTGATTTTGGAGGAGTTTGAGCCTTAGAGTTTTCATATTGGAGCTTCATTATAGCTTCTCTCTTCTTGTCTTCTTCTCTCATGCATCTATGGCTTTCATCATCATGCTTCATCCTTGCATTTTCATATTCTCTTAGAGACATATTTACTTTCATAGATTAATCTCACATTTTTATTTCCTTGCATAGATTAATTTTCCTTTCTTGTATTGCTTTGTATTATTATCATTTAGACTAGCTTGTATTTTTATTTGGATGCATATTTGATGATCATGGAGACTAGGTACTCTTGTTTTTTCTCTTTGAATCTCTCATTATATGGTGTACTTGAATGGGCACAAACTAGGTCAAATTGAGGGCCTCCATTACAAACTCTTGCACTTCATGAATAGAGAGCTATGAGTCACCATTTGAGACCTCATTCTTGAGAAATTTTGGATAAAATGACTCATAGAAGTGTGTAAATATTTTAACACACACACCTAATAGTGAATCACATCATCTAACCATATGCTGACATCAAATAAAGGAATGCATCAAATAAATTAATATCATCTAAACATTATACCCAAGCATTTCAATTAAAGCATAAAGCACAAGGAAAAGTACTCTGAAAACCCAAAATACGAAGTGAAACATCAAGTACTATTCAAACTAGAATAATAGACCATCTATGTACACCTATACCAAATAGTGGTATAGGTAGCTACGCATTCCAACCATGTGAAACCTATAGGTCCACTTCCATTGTGTTGATGGAGATAATGATCAAACCACAAACACACATAAAGCAAACATCTATGGGTAAAAGTACAAAGTCATGTTACCTTTCAGACTAACTTATCAGAACAACTTAATTTGAGTATTTCTATCTAAAAATCAAAATTTTTCAAACATATGATCTAGATAAATTCATTCTAAGTAAGTTATATATGTTCTCACGCTTTTCCAGTTGGAAATGGTTATTAACGGGGTGAATGCACAAAGTTGGGTCACAATTATGTGGAAGTCAAATCCATAGAATGAGACCTCTTTGAAACAGGTACCTAATTTAAAAAAATGGGCACCCTTTTTTGACTTAGGTACTCGACCCTAAATTTAAAAAATGGGCACTCATTTGTTCAAAAATCGGGTACCCATTTTTTTATTTTCAAAAAATGGGTATCCATTTCTCAAAAAATTAAAAATTTAATTTTTTAGAAATGGATACCCATTTTAAAAAAATCAGGTACCTATTTTTTAAAAGTAAAAAACAGGTACCTATTTCTAAAAAAATCAATTTTTTAAGTTTTGGGGGGATTTCACATGCCAGTTTTAGTTTTCCAAAATGGGTACCTATATTTTGAATTTCAAATAATGGATGCCTGTTTCTTACAATATGAGGTAGGACTTTTTTTCTTGCCTCAAATTTTGGTTTGGGACAGGCTTGGTGAGACCAAGCCTATGCCTTGGCCTCTCAAGATTTGGCTAAGGCATTGAATTGACAAATTCATGCCTTGCCATAATTTTTAGAGGGTCTTCCTAATCAAATTTTTTTATGAAACAAAAAACTCATTTGAGCTCTCACTGTCTTGATTTTAGAAATATAAATTTTAGAGTGTTATGATTTTATTAACTATTTTTGCATTATTTTTTAATCAAAGGTGGTACCTAAATGTAAAATAGTGACATTCACTGAAACTTTAATAATTTTTTTATTTTATGATTTATCTTAAATTAATTTATATGTCATCAATCTTCATTCAATTCTTTTGAAGCTTTAATTTTTTTTTGAAAAAAGTTAAATTTTGATCAAATTATGGTGTCTGTACACGAGAGGTTTTAAAATTTACCTTTATAGCCAATTAAAAATTAATTTTAAAAAATTCATTAAAAAATTCAAGAAAAGTATTCTTATCAATCTTTGGTGTGTTAGGCAACTCCATTTAAAAGGATTCACAAAAATTCATTTATGTGTGTCAAATTATGGTGTTTGTACACGAGCGTGGTATGGTCCTAAAATAAACATTTTCAAAAAGTGGTTTTTAAAGATCCATACCAAAAATATAATCTATCATATGGGTATACAAATAAAGTTACATATTCAAAAAGGATATTCTAGGTACTACAATTTTTATTTCTAAAGTTTTTTTATATTTAATTTCTAAATGGCTCCAATTTTGGCATCAATTGACGAAATATTTCAAAAACATGAAAAACACTTCCAATTTTTGGCCAAAAGTGAGACCCAACTTCTTGCACTGACCCAAAGCATGTTTTATACTACTTTCTATCCAATTACTAAAGAAATAAAATTATTGCACAAAATTTACATTTCAATAACTCTTACTATTTTTTATAATATTTTTTTAATAACATATAAATAACATTTTTTAGAGCTCAAAGTCAAGAATATTCTCATATAGACTTTATAGTGTTTTAATTAGAGATAGCATATTTTAATAAAAAAATTCTACAAGTACATATTTTAAACACTTGAAAAGTTGTCAATTTTGAGAAATAAAAAAATATTAAATAATTTTTTTTATAACAAATATGATGTTCTAGAGGAGAGAGACCTCTTCCAGAATGTATAATTTGTCTTCTACTTAGAATAGATTTGTTTTGAAAATTGTGGTGGGAGATGAAAACTATTGATTTAGGTAAGTTGGATTTCGAATCATTATAAAAGATAAAATAAGGTCTAAAGTAATTTCTTTTTAAAAATTGTTCTTGATATATATGCTATATATGACATAGTATGAGATCAAAGGTAAATAAATTTATTTCCATGTAGTTTTTGTTGTGGGAACTAGACACCTAATTTTTAGCAACTAAAAAATTATCTATAAAAATTAGGAAGATATATCAATTCTTATTCCGAATAACTATTAAAAATTATAATCCTAAACTTTGTCCATTTCTACACATTTCATTATTTTACTTCATTATCAAATTCTAAATAATAATACCATTTTTATGTCATTGAAGGTGTCATATCCTTATTTGAAGATATAATTTTAATAATTATTATATCAAACAATGTTACTCAGTAAATAATAAAGTTATATTAAAACTAATGCTAAAGTATATAATAAGGAAATAATTATAATTTAATCTATATTATTAACAAAATTATAGTTAGTGTGATATTTTAAATAATTAAAAAAATGAACACAAATAAGTAAGTAAATGAAAAATATAACATAGAATATTATAAATTAACTAAATCTAATGAAAAGTTAAGAGATGTTTAACAAATAAACATGACTTCTTAAAATTAAGATATAAAAGGGAGGAGAGTTTAGTTTATAGAGTAGAAAAAAAGAAGAGAAGAGGGGAGGAGTTCAAAAAGGAAAAGTGGAAGAAGAAAGTAATATGAAGAAAATAAGGAAGTGACTTTCTAAAAAGGTATCAATGATATTGAAAGGATGTGAACCATTCAAATGGTCAATATTATGAACACTTGCGACTTTTCAAAAAATATTTTGATTATAAAGTATTGAGACTTTCCCAAAGGATTTTAGTTAAAAAGTGTTGTGACTTTTCAAAAGATTTGTATTATGAAAGGTGATGACTCTTGGAAAAGAAGAAATGAAAAAGAATATTTTTTTTCCTTTCCTTGTAATTAGAAAATGAAGAAATTTGAATTTATTAAATATAGAGTTGTGATAATCTAGAGGGAATAATTCATTAAAGGGTTGACTAAGGATAGAGCCACATGGACCAAGAAAAGAAGAAGGTAATGTTGTAATGTTCAAATGGGAAGAGTACTTCTGAGAGGGGTGGGTGAATCAGAAGTAACTAGTTTTTTTTTTTTTTTTTTTTTAAATTTAAAAATCCTCATTGACACATAACTAAAAGTAAAGTACATGCATGTAAACATATAAGAAAACATGAAATGAAAGCATGCATCAACACATGACATAAGAGATTTGGTAACCTAGAAATCCTCCAAGAATAAGAAGGTAAATTGGGGTGGGGATGACACCCACAAAAATTACTACAACAATATGTTCAACCACTTCTAATGGTCTACCGTGTTAAAGGCTTTACACTGTGTCAATAGTGACATGGTTAGAGGATTTGCAAACACTTTACATGAAGTGTCACCCTATTAAAGGATTTGCAATAAGTTGTTAAACCCACCTAATTCAATAGGATTTTCATCACCTTCTCCAAAGGCATTCCCACCTAGATATTAAGCTAACCTATCAACATAAGATTTTCATCATCTAATACAACAGTAAGAAAGTATTAGAATATTTGACCTATTAGAGTGCAATCTTTGATTACTAGGTTTAGGTACTAGATCTGCTCTTCTTGTTCTGATCCTTGCTTGACCTGATCTCTATATGTGTCCCCTATTCTGTTCTGATCAACTAGATATGTAATTGTTACTCCTTTCACTAAGTCCTTGACACCCCTACTGATTTCTCTATTCTGCAACAATCTCTTGGCAAATTGATAACTTGAACAACCTCAACATTATGGTGTGCAAGTCTCCTTATAAAGACATTGTGGACTTAGGGTTTGGAATGTAATCACGAACTTAAAATACCCCCTCAAATCCTTAGATTTCAACTATTGGTTGCATGTTGTCTCCAATTTTCTGATTGGTTGCATGTTGATATCATAGCTAAATGCAAAGGCTTGATCTTATCTTCTTATCCCTTCGTGAGTCATGAAAAATGGTTGTACATCTTAGTTTGTGAAGGCACAAACTATTATGTTGATTCTATGTTACTCAGCACATATTATATTATTGGTGTTCAATACATAAATGTTCCTATATTTCTTGGCAGATGTTACATTTCTGGATTGCTCAACACCTATTACACTCTATTTTTCTTGGCACATGAATATTCATGAATCACTCAGCACATGCTATGCTCAGTCTTTCTCGGCTTGAACTGTGGCTTGGCACCTATTAAGGTTCTGACTTGGCAACTATTATAACTCACTCAGCACACATAGTGTATTCGACATAGATGGTGGAATTGGTTAACTGTGTTGACACTTGAATTTCAAGACCATTCTAAGACCAACAATATCCCCATTTGACATGAGTGTCATAAACACTTAACTATACATTAATGAACTAATCTAATTGAGTACATTCTTTATTCTTTCTTAGCATACATGTAAAATTCCAAAAAATATTCAAAATTTTGTGAGCAACAATATGCCTTATGACTCCCCTTGAGTCGATTATTCCTAGTCCATTCTTGAAACTTAAATTCTATGCTAATGTGCCTGATTCGCTCTATCCTTTGTCCTGTTCCTATTCCCTGTGCCTGTATACTATATCTAATCTATATGAGTTCCCTATTTCAGATCTATTTTCCACATGCTTGTCAAAAATTTTGCATTTCCCACTCACTTCATCTTATTTCTTGTCTCCCCCTTTTTGGCTATCTACAAACTTTCCACTTTATTCTCAAACTAAATGAATGAATGTAATCAAAATTTGGTATTCTCCATATATCTTCATATATCTCCATATATCTTCCCCTAATGTATATATCTCCCCTTTTTTGACACTGATGTTAAAGGGTTCTAAGGAGTAATACCATACTTAGCCAAAAATGTACTATTTACCTCTAGGAGTATCTTCAAAGCTACATCCCAATTCTCCAATGCAATGTCCAGTGACTTGTGTTGGATGGTAGTCTCTGCAAAAAGGTGTACAAGTCCATCTAGGGTAGAAAGATTTGGATATTTCTTTAGGATTCTTTCTGCATATGCTTGCTCCTTGTGGAGGACCTCTAAGAGTGGGGTTATAAAGGACTGGATTTGCATCAATTTTGCCTTTATTTTTGCCTCCTTTTTTGTTAATACAACTAATTCCCATTGTGTGTGAAGTGTCTGTGCAAAATGCTTCTCACTCTGAGCTAGATTTTTTGGAAGTTGCATGCTAGAAATCTTGAGATTTTCCAAACTGATTATTCTTTGGCTAGTCTCTTGTGTGAATTTGGAAAAATCACACAACTTGTTGTACAATGAGAAAGTGTTCCCATGTACAATTTTCACTCTTTCTAGTTTCTTAGCCAATTCAACTTGTGCTAATGCTATATAATTTGATATTTTCTCATTTACTTTGCCCTGGAATTTTCTTTCTAACCATTCCATTAATTTTACATTTGTATCATGGTCTCCATTAGTCACCTAGTCAACTATATTTGATAGTTGTTCTATTATAGGTCTTGTTTCATCTGGTGACTGCAAGTTGAAAGCATCCATGAAGATGTCATTTATCTTGTTCAATGCTTGGCTATACTTGTATTCTCTTCTCAATACTTCTTGTCTCTTTCTCCTATCTAGTGCACCTTGTATTTCATTTATCTTTTCTATGGTGAGGGTTTTGGATTCATAGGAGGTAATGATGATGTCTTCATCAAGTTTAGGATCTCCATGGTGAAGTATCCTGGCTACCTTTCTAGAGCTCGAGCCTAGTGTTTGAACTTGTATTGATATCATATTAGTGCTCAGCTTCTGAAGAGTTTGAGTGGGAGTACCAGTTTTTGATAATTCAACCAATGTATGTATTGCAACTTACACCTCATCTTTTGTTTCTTCCTTCTTTTCTTCTGATTTCCCTTTATCATTGACAATTGTTGGGGGTGAACCTGTTGACTGTTCTTGTTTTCCTGTATCTTCCCTTGTTGCTGCACTCGGCATCTAAAGTGCATCACTTACTACTTTTGGTAGAGATAATGGTGGAAGTAGTAAGATTTTAATAGCATCAAAGGTTGAAGGTGGTTCTTGTGTTTGCACCTTGACTTCTTTTGGATCTACTATTGCCTTGTTTAACTCATCAACACTGATCAACATTAGGTTTGTACATAGGCGAGGTTGTTGTTTAGATTGATCAAGGATCTTTGAGAGATCCTCTATAGTTAAAGGATTGATGTTTTGACATGAAGTGTCAATAACATCCTTTATTTTCATGGTCTCTGTAGGTGTGATAGTGGCATGAGGAGGGCTAGGAGGTGGCATTTGTGTGTCTCACATACTTTGTTCTTCCTATTCATCTAATGCCTTTTCCTCTCCTTTAGTTGTATTCTCTTCTTCTTCTTTCTCCTTATTTACTTCCTCTTCTACTCTTCCTTCCTCACCTTTCTTCTCCTCTTCATCTTTCTTCTCTTCCAATTTCTCTGTTGTCTCTTTTGCTTCTTTTCTCTTTGAGCTAGCTACTGCCTTATATTCCTTGTCAAATACATCATCAATTTTCTTGTATGTTGACTTCCACAATTTTGTGGATTTATTTAAAACATACTCTATCTTGTTTTGGAGGATACAAAATGCTCTATATTTAGGAGAAAATTTTCTATTATGCATTTTATTTGCCTCAGCTATTTGACCTTTAGTTAGGTCTAGCAACACTCTAGCTAGGGTTCATTCTCTTATCTCCTTTTTCCATTTGTAAACAAAAATGCCACTTATCTTCAACTATCTTGTATAGCTCCTTGGGCATTATACTATCTAACTCTAGAGGTGTGTGTTTGTATTTGGCCATCATTCCATACACTGATTCCTCATTTTATTTTTCTCTTATTTATTAAGCTTATTAAAGCCTATAGTCTTTAAACCATTCAAGTTTTCTTTTCTAATATCTACGCATAACTTTCCAATGGAAGACTTGGAAGGATGACTTACCACTCTAAACTGGTTGTTGTCATATGACTCTGTTCTTTCTTCATTTGAGTCTGGTTGGGAAACATATTTCCTTCTCTTCCTTGGTTCTTCACCAGTCTACTTTGTGGCTTTCTTCTTCTCTTTGGCTTCATCTTTTGCCTTTTGAGTTGTAGCCCTGGTAGTAGCCCTTGTAGTAGGCTTCTTTGTTTTGACTTCAATGGGCTTTGTCCCCTTCTTTTCCTTGGGCTGGGATGCATGCTCAGTCTTGGCTTTCTTTTTGGTGGCTTTGGCTTTAGTGGGTGCTTCCTCAGCTTTTTCTTCCTCAACACCTTCTTCTTTGTCCTCTCCTAGGCCTTGTGTCAATTCCAATGGCCATTGCCTTGGTCCATCTTCTTCTTGTTCACTCTTATCTTCATCTTCATCTACTTCTTCTTTTGCTGCAGTGCCTACTGCTTCTATATCAGCTCTAAATCTTTTCTTGAGATTTCTTATCATTTTGTCCTTCTTCTTCACTATAGATGCTATCTTCAAATCTGTTACCACCCTAGATTTGACTGTATCATAAGTGCCAAAGGGTTTTACAACCTTGTCTATCTCCTCTACAAGTAAAGTAGTGATTGCAGCTAAAGCTTGGTCTACATCAAGCTCATATCCAAGTGGCCTAAGCCGTCTTACTCTAGGTACCATGGCTTGGATGTAGGTGTAATCTATGTCAACCAAGAAACAAATTTCATTTACATGCTACTCAACTAGTGATACTGGTATCCCCATCCTTTTTTTCATGGGCTTCTTAAAGTCCTCAAAGTAGCTTGTCATCTGAGCATCAAAGTTGTCTCCCATTTTCTCAATAAACTCATTGACTTGTGTGACAATTGTCTTGCTAGGATCCCAATTTACCTTTCCAATTGATGGAAATTATTTCATGACATAGAAAAATATGCAAACCAATACTGATCCAAATTGGCATTGAGCTCCTTTAGATTTCCTTATGGCTCCCAAATTTTCATTGATTTGTTGTAGCATGAGCTCTACTAGATCATAAGTGTGGTTCTTTTTCACAAGTTTTTATTCAACATCTACTGCTATACATGGCACGTTGTTCAATCTACTTGATTGATAGAATTTGTGAGATATGACTTTGATAGTGAGTAGGGATTTAGTGATGGTGTCAATGGTCATTCCCTTGTTGTTCCATTTGGCACCAGTGTTTTTCTCTATGGCCTCCTTTTTGTCACTTCTCAGGGTCTTAGGCTGATCTAGGGTTGGGAATCTAGTAAAATTGTGATATTCACTAGCCCTATTTCTAACCAAATTGATCCATCATGAATTTAGCTCAACACTATATGAATCCATCCAGTCTTAAATACAATGGGGGAAAACTAGGGCATTAGTTAAACCATTCTTCTCAAGTATTGAGAACTCATCCTTTAATATACCTTTGTCACATAACTTTTCAAAGGCATTAGAATTTTTTAGGTCACCTATGGCTCCAATCTTATAGCTATAACATTTCCTGACATCTTGAACCATTACTGCTTTGTTTGGAATGATTGAAAAAGCACCAACTAGGTCATTTTTATACATGACCTCGGTAATTAGTTTAAATTCTAGTTGTTTAACCTCTTTAGTGACAAGTTGGACTACATGACTATCCTTTCCTTTTGTGTTTTTAGACCCAGATGCCATCTTGACTGAACTAGGGAGTAATATTTAAATAAACTTTCACATACTGATTAGCTCGACACTTGATGAAATACCTTTGAATCGAAGAGTTTGGGTTGAATTTCTATTGAGATCAGTGCAAATCACTGTTTGATTGCCTCTTGACTCTTCTCATTTTTTCTTTGTGTTTGAATGGCTTGAAAATGAGTGATTTTCAACTTTATTAGGCTCTAAACCTAGCATTTATTGCATAATGCTCACAACTATACACTTGGCATCCACTATTTTGTGTTTACTTGGGAGCCACTAACATATCTCATTTGGCATCAACTAGTCTTTCTAGCTAGGCATATACTGGAGTTTCACTCAGCATCAAAGGATAACTCGACATCTTCTACAAAATTTCCAATTTTTAACTTGACATCTTTTCTCATGCACATTTCTTCTTGGCAACACTTCTTTTTTCTTTTGGGCTGATGTATGATACATCTTTATATATATCAGCCCCATATACCTATCTTGTGCTTAATTGGATGAAGTGTGATCACTTGACCTCTTGGGTGAAGTGATCTATCCATTGGATGTACTTGATCCATCTCTTCTTTGCCATGTCTTTTTCATTTCTACCCTTATGTGCTCTACATCAACTTTTTCTTTACCCTTGTTGACTTCTAACTTGGGTGCCTTAGCCTTTGTTGGGCAATACCTGCTAACATGTCTTGTCTTCAAGCAACTAAAGCATGTGGTTTTGCTTAACCACCTACTATAATTTCCTTTGGAGTGTGTTCTTATGCAGTTATAAGGAACATGACCATATTCTTGACAGTAGTGATAACTTTTCCTGGTATTGTAATCCCAATTGTAGTGGTGTACATAGTTTTTTTTCCTTGTAGGCTGATTAGGTGTACACATAGGCTTTGATCAGCCCTCAAAAGCTCTATGTCCATACTTTTTGTAGTTTTAGAAGTAACCATCAAATCTTGGTGTCCTCATGGTCTTGGTTTTGCAATATTGTGTTGAGTGCCCTTGCATGCTACACTTGTGACAATAACCTTTTTTTTTGGATGTGTCCTATTGATTGGTCTTTCTACTCCTACAAACATTAGCAATGTGCCCCTTTTTATTAAAAAAATGACAAGTGGGTTTATAGTTTTTACCTTTGTCACTCCTTTGTTTAGCACTCTTTGATGTTTCACCTTCTTTAGTACTAGTGAATCCTAGTCTTGAAGTGTCATTGGTTGATCTTGGTGATTTCAGCAATTGCTCAAAGTGCTTGATGGCTTCACTTGAGTTGTTGAAGCTCTTTGCTATCTCTTTTTCTCTTTTCAACTCATTTTGCAATTTTTAATTCTACATTTTTAGGGTAGAGATCTCAATGTTCTTCATGTTTAGCTCATGATGAGCATTCATCATTTGACTAAGTGTATCCAACTACACGTTGGAGATCTTTGTGAGTTGTATGGACTTCTCCTTAAGTCTATTTGCAAGGTCTATTTTGTCATCCTCAAGCATGGATCTATCCTCAATTGATCTCTTCTTTTGTTCAATTATTTCACATAGCATCATGGCTTGTGATTCTTATTCCATTTTAAGAGATCTTGTCTCTTCTGCTTGAGCTCTATTTTTCTCCATCAATTTTTCTATTGCTGCATCAAACTCCTTGGAATCTCCACTCAAAAACATGTGTGTGGTGTTAATCTCCTTGTAGTGTGTGTCATTCTCAACTATGGCTATGTCCTTTCTTCTTTTCGAGGATTTTCTCAGTTCCTCCCTGGTTTCCGCTACCTTGTGTAGAGCAAGATGCACATCAATCACTTGATTGTCAATAATCTTCCCAAGTTTGAAGACTTCCATCTTTAGACCTTTTCTCTAAGCTGTTATGCTTCTCCCTTTTGAGAACCAAGATCTCTGATACCAATTGTTGGAATGTTCAAATGGGAAGAGTACTTCTAAGAGGGGGGAGTGAATTAGAAGTAACTAGTTTTCTTTTCTTTTTTTCTTTTTCTTTAAAATCCTCATTAACACATAACTGAAAGGAAAGTACATGCATGTAAACATATAATAAAACATGAAATGAAAACATGCATCTACACGTGACACATGAGATTTGGTAACCCAAAAATCCTCCAGGAATAAGAAGGTAAAACTGGGGTGGGGATGACACCCACAAAAATTACTGCAGCAATATGTTCAACCACTTCTAATGGTCTACCCTATTGAAGGCCTATCCTATTAAAGGCTTTAAATTGTGTCAATAGTGACCTAGTTAGAGGATTTACAAACACTTTTCAAGAAGTGCCACCTTGTTAAAGGATTTACAATAGGTTGTTAAACCCACTTAATTCAATAGGATTTCCATCACCTTCTCCAAAGGTTTTCCCACCTAGCTATTAAGCTAACTTATCACCATAGGATTTTCATCATCTAATTCAATGGTAAGAAAGTATTAGAACATTTGACCTAATAGAGTTCAATCTTTGATTTCTAGGTTTAGGTACTAGATCTACTCTTCCTATTATGATCCTTGCTTGATCTGATCTCTATATGTGTCCCCTATTCTGTTCTGATTGCACGAAGTCCTTGACACCCCTATTGATTTCTCTATTCTGCAAAATTCTCTTGGCAACTTGATAACTTCAACAACCTCAACATTATGGTGTCGAAGTCTCCTTATAAAGATATTGTGGACTTAGGGTTTGGCATGTAATCATGAACTTAAAGTTCCTACTTAAATCCTTAGATTTCACCTATTGGTTGCATTCTATCTCTGATTTTCTGATTGGCTACATGTTGATACCATAGGTAAATGCAAAGGCTTCATCTTATCTTCTTGTCCCTTCATGAGTCATGGAAAAATAGTTTTACATCTTAGTTTGTGAAGGTACAAACTATTATGTTGGTTCTTTGTTACTCGACACATATTATATTACTGGTGCTTGGCACATAAATATTCCTATATTGCTCAGCACATGTTACATTTCTAGATTGCTTGGCACATATTACACTCTATGTTTTTGGGAACATGAATATTCCTAAATCACTTGGCACATGCTATGCTCTGTCTTGCTCAGCATGAACTATGACTTGACACCTGTTAAGATTCTGACTCAGCAACTACTATAACTCACTCGACATACATAGTGTAATCGACATATATGGTCGAATTGGTTAAGTGCATTGACACTCGAATGTCAAGACCATTCTAAGACCAACAAGTAAGAAAGGTATGTTCATGGATTATATTTATTTAATTAAATTTATGACTTTATTTATATTATTGTATCTATTGAAGAGAAATGTAGTACATGTGTTAAGATAGTCTCGTAGGTCTTTGAAGGATAATGGCTAACTAATCAAGGATTGTTTTGAGGAACCCAAAGGGTCTTCCCAGAGGATTATGAAGTCTAACTTGAAAGTTAGTTTTAGGGAAGAAGGCCAAGTAATTGAAGGTCATTCCTCATGAACATAGGGTATCCTCTCAGAGGGTTAGGAAGCCAGATTAAGGAATCCTCAAAGATGTGTAGAAATAGTAACATTCCTAGGTATCAATCATTAGAATTGAATTTAATAGATTATGTTTTTAATAATTTCTATAGGTAAACATGTCCTAAGGAGTGGGGACATTATAGAAGGTGAACATGTATACTTTTGTTAGCCTTTTCCTTTACAAAAGGGTGACACAATTTTATTCTTGTATAGCTATCGCTAACACTCATAGTAGACAATAAAGAGGATTGAACCAAGATCATGAGATAATGCAAGTACCATAGGTCTTGGTCAGACATTACATGGGTTAACCATGTAGGGACTCACTAGAGGGTAATTCACTTGGCATCGAGCAACCCAAGGTAATATCATGTGGCATCAACTCCCCCGGGAAGCCCATGCACTATGTCCTCATACTAAACCAGGTGCTCACATATCCTTTTATTATCTTAGATTAGTAATTTATTTAGTTATCACTTATGTAGGACCTTCTTTATGCCATCTTGGGAAATAGTTACCAAGGCTACGAGAGAAGCCCCTCCATGGTGCTACCCTACCCTACCCATGCTCATCACATGATGAGTGCTCATAGGCAATGCACATTCCTAACCTAGCTACCAATGAACATAAATCCACCAAATATAAGTGGGCATTTGGGCCTAGCAAGCACCAGACAAATGCATGCACACATGCTTGTGTATGGCACACCAATAACATGAAGATCATAAAACTAGGGCTAGATGAGAACACAAGTAGAAAAACACTCAACTGAATACAAGCTTTGGAGTACAAATGTGGCACACATTCCAATGCTATATAAAAGTGAAATAGTGGTTAGATTGACATCCTGTAGGTAGTCCAAGTCCATGACCATCATCACACCAATAAAACTTGAGAAAAATGGGTAGCAGGCAAATCGAGGTGGAAACATCAAAAATCCAACACTAAAAAAAATCAACAAAAATAAAACCCCTTCACTCTAAGGATGAATAAGCCACAAAAATCCAATAAAAATCAGGTTCAAACACCATGTACAAAAATGGTTAGCATAACGGTATGAAACCCTAAACCCTCATCTCAAAAATAAGGGAAATATTCATACCTGACTAACCAAGAAGAACTATCAATCAGAAATGGAGGGGAACACTAGTTGTCAACCTCATAACATACAACTAAAAGAAACAAAAGCATAAATAGAGATAAAATGACAAAATAGGAGAGCCCTACCTGACAGCCAAAAGGGTCAAAATAGGAATCATGATAATAAAATAAAAGTACCATGAAAGTTGCTTAAAATTGTGGTAATCCAAGGTCTCTCTAAGTTGGATTCAATGAGACTGATCTTGCAATGATCCCATAGATGTAGCTCCTACAATGAATAGTAATGCTATCCTACAAAGGAAGATTTGAAAATTTTTCTCTCAATTTCTATTTTCCAAAAGTGAGAAGTGAGGAAGAACATTCCTTTTTGGATACTTATTCACTTTTTGAGTGAATAATGGATTAGGGTAAATAACCATGTAACCTAATTAAACCCTAAATAAACCCAAATGAATATAGGCTATTCCAAATAATTGAAATTCATCTACAAAAAAGCTGCTAGGAATTAAATTAAATTAAATAAAGCCT
The DNA here is from genome assembly GCA_028749045.1 of Cupressus sempervirens. Classification (NCBI taxonomy): domain Eukaryota; kingdom Viridiplantae; phylum Streptophyta; class Pinopsida; order Cupressales; family Cupressaceae; genus Cupressus; species Cupressus sempervirens. The sequence goes on from CM053787.1 coordinate 670,480,735, forward strand.
CAAATTCCCTTAAACCCAAATTATAGAATTTCTTAATAACTTTCACAACAAATGTGAACCTCTAAATGCATAGACATGCTCATAGGTCTAATCTCATAATGTAAATGAGTCCAAATTTATTAAATCACTTGAAGGATTAATTTAAATAGTTAAATAGGATACGTCAACCATAGAGAGATGATATTGACTAGATATGAACAATTGAATCGCTAACACCATATGCCACTACCAAGGATATAAATCTTGTATACTAAAACACATGATCAAGTGCAATTGCATATAGTTACATAGATGAAGAAATAAATGCATTAAATAGCCTTATTTAACCATTTATTTGCATCATTCACTTTCGTATCAAGCATCACAAAGAAAGAATGAAGTCAATAACCATAGCATCAAATCCAACATATAATCAAAATAAAAGAATATGTCCAAATACTAGATAACCAGATATCATCATAAAATATATTGTCATCTCAAAAAGGCATCATCATGTAGATATGATCAATTGAACAACATAATAATCTAAAATCTATGATACTAGAAATCAAAGTATAACATCTGACAATCAGGTAATCTCAAATGTAAAAACAACATGAGTAACAAGTACCTCTCGGATCAAAAAATAACAAGGTATAGACTACTAACATGAGAGGCTCTACATCCTCCCCCACTAGGCATAGGATTACTCCTGGAAGGATGCCAAAAGATAAGGGTACAAATCTCTTGATCATGTAGCATCTTCCCAATTAGTAGAAGTCTCATTGCTCAGGTCACATTGGACCCTTACCTACTCTATGTCTTGACCTTTCAAAGTCACTCTCTGATGTTGAAGGTTATGAATGGGATCTAAAGAAAGTTGTCTATCCTCCACTTGAAAAGAATCCTAATCAAGACTATAGGTCATATAAGGAATACACTACCTCAAAATGAAAACATGGAAAACATCATGGATGCATGATAGGCTAGATAGTAATGCTAGTCGATAAGTAAAAAGACCAATCCTCTCGAAGATCTCAAATGGTCTAAGAAATTGTGGTACCAACTTAGAGCATTTCCCATAAGAAATGGGGCTCTTCCTTGGATGCACTCTCAAAAACAACCTGTCACTAACAGAAAAATCATGATCCAACCTATGGGTATCTTCATACTTCTTCTCCCTATCTTGAGTAGTTACCAAATGCTCTCTAATAGGAATAACCTATTGCTCCATATCCTAAAGCATCTCTAGACCTAGAAGTACTCTGTCCTCCAAATCATCCCAAATCAAAGGGGTACAACACAGTCTACAGTATAAGGCCTAAAAAAGTGACATGCCAAGAGAACTATGATACCCATTATTATATGTAAACTCAGCAAGCTATAAATAATCCCTGCACTTCACCTGCATGTCCATCACATACATGCAAAGCATATCTTCTAGAACCTCGTTCACTCTCTCTATCTGACCATCTATGCCTTGGTGGTAAGCCAAACTAAAATTGAGCTACAAGCCCAAAGCATGCTGGAGAGACATCCATAGTGTTGAAGTAAACACTATATCTCTATCTGATATAATCCAATGAGGGATCCCATGTAATCAAATAATATCTTCCAAAAAAATATACCCTAGAGAAGAAGTTGTGTAGGATATCCTTATGGGTGAAAAATGTGCTACCTTGGACAAATTTTCCACTATCACCCTAATACCGTCATGCCATTCTGATGACATAGGCAACCTCATGATGAAACCAATAAATATGATATCCCATTTCCACTCTCGAATGGTATGCATTTGCAAGTGACTTTTTAGATGCTGATGCTCTGCCTTCACCCTCTCACACTTGAGGCATTGAGCAAAAAAATCAGCAATGTCACACCTCATCACTGCCCAAAAGTATAATTGTTTGAGATCGATATGTATCTTCTTGACACCAGGATGTGTAGAATTTGGTGCATTATGGGCTTTTGAAAAAATTAAGGTATAAAGATCACCCAAAATTGGTACATAAATACACCCCAAGTGTTGTAGTAGTCCATTGAATTGAAGTAAATAAAACAAAAAGATCTCCTCAAGGGTACGCATAAACCCAATCTTCGCCCTCATCTCCTGATACCTTGTGTCACTAGGCAAGACCTCCAAGATATGACCTCGCAAATCCACTCCTGATGAAAAAACTAATATCTCATGTCACCTCCTACTCAAGGCATCCACAATGATATTTTCTTTCCCCTTAATATAGTGAACATCAAAGTCATACTCACACAGGAACTCCATCTAGCAACATTGTCATCCATTCAAGTTTGGTTGAGTAAAGATATACTACAAGCTCTTATGGTTGCTATGCAACTCAAACCTATGACCCAAAAGGAAATGTCTCCAACACACAAGTGCAAGCACCATGACTACAAGTTCCAAATTATGAGTTGTGTAGTTGAGCTCATAGTCCTTGAGCTTTCTAGACTCATATGCAATCACTCAACCATCTTGCATCAACACTGCACCCATACCTTTCGATGAAGCATTCGTGCAAACCATAAAATTTCCTACAGGATTAGCTACTAGAAATATTAGTGCAACATAAAAATGGAATAGTGGTTAGATTAACATCCCACAGATAGTCCAAGTCCATGACCAACATAATGGTAAGAAAACTTAAGAAAACTAGGCAATACACAAATCAATGTGAAAACCTCAAAAACCCAATGTTGACAAAAATCAACAAAAATGAAACCCATTCATGCCAAGGATGAATAAGCCACAAAAATCCAATAAAAATCATGTTGGAACATCGTATGCCAAAATTACCAACATAATGGTATGAAACCCCATACCTTCATCTCAAAAATCAGGGAAGTGTTCATACTTGACCAACCGGGAAGAACTAGTAATTAGAAATAGAGGAGAATTCTCAACCTCCTAACATAAATTTACTAGAAATGGAAGTAGAAATAGAGCTGAAATGAAAAATAAGAGAGCCTTGCTTGACATCCAAAAGGGTCAAAATAGGTATCAAGACAATTAAATAAAATCCAAGGTCTCCAAATCATGAAAGTTGCCAAAACTTATAGAAATTGAAGGTCTCCTTGAGCTGGACCCAAAAGACCAATCTCATGATGATCCCACACTCGCAACTCATACAACAAACAAAAACACAATCCTACAGAAGAGGGCTTCAAAATTTTGCTCCCAAATTCTATTTTCCAAAAGTGAGAAGTGAGGAATAACATTCTTTTTTGGATACTTATTTACTTTTCATGTGAATAATGGATTAGTGTTAATAACTAGGTAAGCTAGTTAAACCCTAAATCAACCCCAATGAAAATAGGTTATTCTAAACAATTGGAATTTATGTATGACAAAGTGGCCAAGAATTAGATTAAATAAAATAAAGCCCAAAATTCTCTTAAACCAAAATTACGAAATTTCTTAATAACTTTCATGACAAATGTGAACCTCTAAGTGCATAGACATGCTTGTGGGTCTAATCACATAATGCAAATGAATCTAGATTTATTAAATCATTGGAAGGTTTAAGTTAAACAATTAAATATGACACGTCGACCATACATGGATGACATTGGCTAGATATGGAAAACTAAATCACTAACTCCATGTGTCACTTCTAAGGATATAAATCATGCACACTAATATACATGATCAAGTGCAATTTAATATAATAACATAGCCAAAACAATAAATGCATTAAATAACCTAATTTAACCATTTATTTAATTATACTATAATAATCCATTTAAATCACTCACTTTTGCATAAAACATTACAAAGAAAGAATGAAGTAAATAACTATAGCATCAAATCAAACATATAACTGAAATCAAAGGATATGTCCAAATATAGGATAACCAAATATCATCACAAAATATGCTGTCATCTCGAAAAGGCATCATCATTGTTTACAATTTCTTTGGGATTAGATTGTGTTGATATTTTTACCATCAACATTTCGAATCACACTACGTGATTCATCATCAGGATGAGAGAGCAAGAGCTGCAAATAATCACACTACGTGACCATAATTTCTGTAGCTCTTGCTCTCTCATCCTGATGATGAATCACATAGTGTGATTTAAAATGTTTATGGTAAAAATTTCAACACAATCTAATCTAGAAGCAATTGTGAACAATTTTAATGGATTGTGTAAATCTGATCTCTATGAAGGCATCATCATGCAGATATGATCAACTGAACAACATAGTCTAATCTAACATCTGACCATTAGGTCATCTCAAGTGTAAAAAGAACATGAGTAACAAGTACCTCTTAGATCAAAATATAACAAGGTAAAAATTGCAAACATGAGAGGCACTACATGGTGCAAGAAGCTAATATACACACTTCATAGCCAAATAACTTGTAACCTTAGATCCGTCTCTATAAAATGGAAACATGCTCTTCACCATAGCAGTGGTCAACTCTCTATCAATCTATCTATATTCTACTGTGCTACTAAAACTATGAGAAAGAGAAGAGTAAAAAGTCTTGATACTAATATCATCATATGGGTTGTATGATTCAATCGTTTGAATCATATGACACAACTCATATCTCATAGAAATAATCTTTTCCTTATTAAGGAGGGTGGTAGAACCCAAAAGTGTAGAATCTAGGAACTCAATAGCATGAGATAGCATAGCAACAGTATCTATAAATAAATGTTCTCTCTCCCCTCAGTAGATGATGTTAGTCTACGTGTTGTACTAGACTTAGCACTACAACCCCCTTCTTGAATGCCACCCTCCCCTAAGGATGTAGGTGCACCACCAATACTAGATGCCATAATGTATGATATACAAGGATGATATGTCTATAAACGAAGAGCTAAGATATGTAAATATATAAAACTCAAAGTTAACTTTAATTTAAAACACATATGTATATATATGTACAAAGTTGAACAACTAAAAAATATGGACCATTTTATTTAACACACATGTGAAATATATATTAAATTCATGTATAACTCACGTATGTGAAAAAAAAATATGCATGTGTGTGTGTGTGATAAAAATTGAATTTGAAATTAAGTTAACTTTCTACCTAATTTTTTACTACATGCTAAAGTAGATAGGTTCAATATGTTAATATTTTCTAAAATGCAACTAATTTATTGCTATAGGTCTGAACAAGTTTTCTATGTTTCATGTAGGTGTAGGTTTGTATATATAGAAATTGGTTAAATTTTAAGTTTCCAAGTTTGAAAAACTAGAAGTTATTCTAGTTTAGTTCTAGCTAATGTTTCACTACATGTTAGTTCTAAATATTTTAAAAATGTTTGATATATATATAAATAGCTATATAGGTTTACTATGTGACTATTTTCTAAAATGTAATTAATTTAGTTATCTAGGTCTGAGCTTGAGTTTTCTATGTTTGATGTAAAAGCTAAATCTATGATTAAGTAGATATTTAATTAAAAATACTATAGTACTCTATCTAACATATGATTTAACTATATATAAAAAATAAAAAATTTAAATAAATAATTACTAAAACACTTAAAACATAATTAATTTAACTAATACTAACATGTAATAACTAAAAACAACATGACAATTTTTTTTAAAAAAAACCACCTACCACTTATGACCAAAATAGCCTAACCCGCTCCTCAAAATCTAGAAATCGTAGTAGTGAAAATGACATACCAAAAGTGATTTGAGCATATATATATTGCCTTGTACCCTTTTGGCCATAACAATTTTAGCCAAAATGGTTTTCGCTATAACCTTGGGTACCATGTTGACCTGAAAAAGTGGCACATATGTACAAAGGATAGGGTTACAGCCAAAACTATTTTGGTCGTAACCATTTTAGTTGTAACCCATCAAGATATCCCAAAGTGTGACACAGGTTTGACCTTATACCCTATAGTGAGACTCATATTTTCCACATGAATGTTTGGGTCACACAATATATGGATTATGAAAACCATTAATTTATACACAAGATAGAGCTACATAGAATTTGCAAAAGCAATGTCTATGTTAAGTTTTTCTAGATGTACGAAGTTAGATCTCAAATTATGGCAATGTGCTTGCTCAGTTGTACAAGCATCTAAAAATTAAATACATTGAAAGATAAAGTTATTTTATGATCCAACATAAAATATTAAAAATGGTAATATTTTTTGATAAAAAGTATTTGAAATGGCAATGATGTCCTTAATCAAAAGAATTGGAGCTTGAAAGAAAAAAATGAGAGAAGTCTAGTTTCTTAAGGGAGAACAAACAAGGATGTTGATGTCACTTAAACTTTCTTTTGTTGAATCTCTCCTTCCCCTTTTTTGAAGGTTATAAGATTATTAGGTATCATCTCATCAATAGAGTCCAAAAATGATAGGGTATCAAATTAGGAGAAAAATAGTGATTTGGAAGAGGTTACGAGAGTTTTTTTGGCTCAATAGTTTTAAGGCCAAATTTATTCTATGTTGTATGTTGATCAGTTTTGGTTTGAACAAATACAACATGGCTATATTTTTAATATTTTAAAAATTGATAAGTGGCATGGTGTACAAATGATCAAATGATTAATGTAGAAATGTTAGGATAAGAATAAAATTGTCACAAATAGTTTGCATATTGATTTCTCTTTCTAGTCTACGTAGAATTGTCAATATATAATTCCAAGAAGGATATGTGCTTATTTTAAAAAATAAAATAGAAGACATTGATTGAGGAGAGAACCATCCTTCTTAAACTTTTGAAAGGTAAATGTTAAAAGTAAAGAGCTCCTTTGGCATATCCTTGAGTACAGGGTTTCATTATTGTCTGTAACCTCTCCTATCGATCTACAGGTGGTAGGAGTGCTACAAAATGGCTTATGGGACTTAAGGGCCTAGCAATTTTTCATTTCTCTTTGAAGGATTATAGAATTTCTCTGGCTACCAAGAATATTCTTGGGTGTGAAATTATGCTAGGGATACCATTAGCTGTGGGTGCAGATTAGATTCCTAATAAAGCTACAAAGAAATATGGTGAGGGTTCTAAGGGACCTATTAGATTGAAAGGTGATCGTAAATAGTGTTCAGGTTTGTTATTTTTTCCTAATGTTCTGATTTGGGTTGGCTATAAGAATATTTTATTTTTATTTTTGACACTTTTCAATGAAGAATTAAAATTCAAACTCATCCCTTCACTCACGCTTTTTCTCATAGTATCCAAGATTTTGGTTATATTAAATTTTCTAACAAATGTTTAGAATTCACTCTATGGCATAGTGAGAGTTGTTTGTGAAAAGAATATGTTAAATATGTTGGAATTAAAATAGGAAAGGTATACATATAAAGGGGGTGGGGGGGTAAATTAGTTCTTTAAACTTTGTCCAATAAAACATTCACCACACATCCATTTCATACATTCAATAAGTAAAATGAAATAACATGTAAAGCATGTACATCTAAATCATGTAAAGCAAGTAAACACACATCTATGACACTAGATATGATTACCTAGAAACCCCCTGATGAGAAGGTAAAATTGGGATGGGGATGACACCCACAAATCTTCACTACTATAGTAATAAAGTGTATCCAATGAAGGTTACAATGTTTGATCATGAAACATGATCTACCCTATGAAAGTTCTACCCTATTAAAGGCTTACAAAGGCTATTAGGTCTAACCCTATTAAAGGATTTCAACACCCTGTTAGAAGTGTTCCTTGTTAAAGGATTTGAACTCACAATTAAGTAAGCACCTTGATAGAGGATTTCAATGTAGCCTATTAGGACTACTCTATTAAGAGATTTAACTGATTCACTTGCTATAATGACTCAACATTGATCATGAAGTCAGCACTTGGTTGCTTGATGATAGATCACCTCTAAATTGATGTACTCTTGATCCTTCTTGATTAGATTTTTCTCTATTGAATACTATTCCATTCCTCTATTTTATTTTAACTAATTTTACAATGTAATTTCACTTCACAATAACTTGGTCACCATGAATGCTCTATTTTCACATGAAAACTTCTGTCTTCGCTCCTTCCACATGCATATGAAGTTTAGGATTTTTCCTCCTTAAGAAGAATTAGGTGACTTAGGGTTAGGTATGAGTCAATGGGTGTGATTCATCTATTTTTCCACTTAAACCTTCCCTTTACCTAATTGGCTACATGTAACTCATAGGTATTCCAACTTAAGGTTCGTCCTTATCTCCAAAGTGTCATAATTCAATCTTTAAGTCAGCTCAAAAATGGTTTACATAGTAGTTTGTGCCATTATAAACAACTATGACAAAACTATCTTACTTGGCATCTGAAGTCTCTGATGCTCAGGATATACTATATTCTATACTATGACTCAGCATCCACTACTTATTCGGCTCCTAAATCACTTGGCATACACTATGTGCTCAACACTTGAGTGACTTAGCACATGAGTAGCTTGACACTCACTATGAACTCGGCATGCTTTATCTTATACATGTTCTTGGCATGTACTACTTGTTCAACATGAACTAAGTAATTGACTTAAGTGTATAAACACTCACTTGTCAAAACCAATCTAAGATCAACAATCTCCCCCTTTGACATGAGTGTCAAAAACACTTGGTCATGCATTGATATCCTTATTCTTACGAGCATAACATGTCTCTAATTTGGCTACTATATAGAATTTCAAAATATCAAAATTTTGCAACAACTTTTACCTCAAAATCGTACTCCCCCTAAATTGTTTGTCATGTTCTATACCTATTCTATACTCAAAATTTTGTACTCCTATTGAGTAGATATGCCTTAGTGGATACTCTTTTTATTTACTTTCTATCTTAGCTGATACACTATCAATTCTTTTCTCCCCCTTTGCACTTTACTTCTATATGTCTCCCATTTTCTTAATTTCTCCCCCTTTTCTCTATCTCCCCCTTTTTGATGCTAATGTTAATGGGCTATACACTAATAGTGTATTTGTCCAAGAAATATTTATGGACCTCAATAATTATTTTGAGAGCTACATCCCAATTTTCACATGCTACATCCAAAGACTTAATTTGGATAGCCAGCTCAACAACAGGGTGGACTAGGCCATCTAATGTAGAAAGATTTGGGTCTCATCATAAGAGTTTCTATGTAGTGTAACTCCTTGTGCAAAATCACCATATCAGGAGTCAATGTTTTTTGGATGCTAATTAGTTTGGCCCTTATATTGGCTTCATCTACAAACAATACTACTAATTGATTATTGGTTTGCAATAAAGTTCTAAAATATTTTTCACTTTGAGCTGGAGTCATAGGCAATTTTGCATTTAATGCACTAATTTGACTTTCCAAACTTAAATTGTGAGTCCTTGTCTCTTGTGTGAAAAGTGTTGGATTGCATTGTTTGGTGTGCAGTGAGAAAATGTTCTCAAGTACCTTCTTCACACTCTCTACCTTAGTTTCCAATGCAACTTGTCTAAGTACAATGTCACCTGATATTTTCTCAATCACTTATCTTTAAAATTTCTTTTCAAACCATTCTCATAATTTCACATTTGTATAAAGGTCTACATCACTTACCTTTTCCACTATATTTGTCAATTGTTCAGTCAGTGGATTGGTTTCATCTAGAGTAGGTAGACTAAATGCATCTAGAAAGATGTCTATAATATCTAGAAAATCTTACTTCTACCTATTCTCCCTTTTGAGCCATTCCTAATGCTTCTTTCTAGCTAGCACTTCTTGCAACATATCCATCTGCTTTATGGTCATTTTGTCACAATCGTACTTTGGTAAAATAATCTCTTCATCAAAGCTTACATCTCCATATGTAATGACCACTTCAACCTTTGATGAGCTTGGAATTAGCACTAAGATTTATAATGGTGTTGCATCTATGCTTGGCTTCTGAAGAGTCTGACTAGAAGGAATATCAAATTTTGGTAAGTTTACCAGTGCTTGAATGGCTTCCTTCTCCTTCAGCTTCGGAGTCATCTTGGTCTCTTTAGGCTTGTCCTTATTTTCCACAATGCCTTGTGATGCACCTTGTACTTGTGTTGTAGGTGCAGATAAGTCTATCTAACATGTTTTACTATGTGCTTTAGTGGTGCCTTGAGTTTTCACTATGTCCTTTCCAAGTGTATCAACCTTTGATGGTGTAGCTTCTAGTATTTTATCCATAGGTTGTACATTAGTAACTTGAGGGGTGATGGTTGTTGGTTCGCGTGTATTCAACTCTTCCCTTCTAGTGTTAGTCACCAATTTTTGAATTTCATCTACATACACTAAGATAGGATTATCACACAATTTTTCTTGCAGTGTAGATTGATCTAGTAAATTTTTTAAATCTTCCTCTGTTAGGGGATTGATTTTATGAGTAGTGAGATTAGAAACATCCTTCACTATTACTATTTCAATATTTACACTTGTTATATGTTGAGGGTTGATATTAGGCAATTGCATATCTTCTATATTTTGTTCTTCTTGCCGCTCTACCTCAGCTATTGCCATGTCATCTATATTCATTTTTGTACCTCCCTCGACCGTGTCTTCATTTTTGTCATCTTCTTCATCATCCTTAACCTCTGTAGGCTCTTGTTTTCCTACTTTCATTGTAGCTAATCCATATTGTTCGGTGATGCGACGCGCTCCCCTGCCCAGAGGTGGTTAATTATGTGGTGTTCCATGTTCACTAACAGTCATGGCTTTTGGTGCAACGACAAATGGGCCCAAAAATTGGTATTAGAGCCTGGTTTTGGCTTGGTCATGGGTTCAAATCTCCCCGGTGCCTTCCTGACCCGCGTAAGCACCTAGTATGTGGGTCGAGGGGGAGATTGTTGGGTGATGCGATGCGCTCCCCTGCCCACAGGTGGTTAATTATGTCGTGTTCCATGTTCCCCATTTTCCGTTGCACCAAAAGCCATGACTGTTAGTGAACATGGAACACCACATAATTAACTACCTGTGGGCAGGGGAGTGTGTCGCATCACCCAACACATATGTGACCTTCCACATCTGTGTGGACTTTTTCACAACATCTTCAATATTGTTTTGTACTTGAGCAAGTGATGTCTCCCTTATTTGTTTTCCTATTTTCAAACAATAATACCATTTTTTCTCAACTCTTTCATATAAACTTTTAGGCATTGAGTTAGCAATCTCTAGTGGGGCTTTCTTAAAAATTTCCATCATGGCATATATAGCCTCCTCCACTTGATTCTTTTCAACTTTACCAAGATTATCAAAATCAATATGAGAAAATCCTGATAGATCTGCATGATTCTTAAGATTTTCACATAGGTTATCTAGATCTAAAGATGGGTTGTGACTCACCACTTTGAATTGGCTATTGTCATCAGATTATATTCTCTCCTCATTAGATTCAACTTGTGCAATGTATTTCCTCATTGGCCTTTTCTAAACTTCTCCTTCCTACTCTATTGGTTTGATCTTATCTTTTTCCTTTTGTGTAGTGACACATCCACTAGCCCTTTTGCTAGGTGTTGTAAGTATGGGCTGGCTTGGTTTAGCAGTTTTCTTGGACCTTGTCACTACTTGAGTCCTAACCTTTCTCTTTTTTTGATCAGTAGGAGTAGGTGCTTCTTTGACTTCTTCATCCTCGACACCTTCTGCAATTTCTATCTCTTCCTCTTTCTGATGTTCTCCCATTTCTTGAGTTAGTGCAAGTGGTGCTTGGGTCTAGGTGACTTCTTCCTCTTCATTCTTTGCCTCTTCATCTTCTTCCTTCTAGGCACTTGAACACCAAATTTAGCTTTCAATTTCTTTACTAATATTTCCTTCTTCTTTATGACACAGGTAGTATACAATTCCATAGTGATCTTAGATTTGGCCATCTCATAATTACCAAATGCTTTTGTATTCTTATTTATATCTTCAACAAGTAGTGTAGTTATTGTTGCAGAGGCCTCATCTACATTATTTTCATATCCTAATGGTCTTAGCCATCTTACCCTTGGAGTTGCTACTTGGAAAAAAGTATAATCATAATCAACTACAAGAGGAACATCATCATAATGTTGTTCCACTAATGATACTGGAATTCTCAATCTTTTCTTCATAGATTGCTTAAAATCCTCAAAGTAACTTGTCATTACTAATTCAAAATTCTCACCCAATTTTTCAATGAACTCTCCTATTTGAATTGGCATTGACTTGTTTGTTTTCAATGCCATAGTCCCAAATGTAAAAAATGTATTTTGTACATAAAAGAAGATACATAGTAGAATTGAACCAAATTTGCACTACACACTCTTTTTTTCCCTTATTGATCCCAGGTTCTCAATCAATTGTTGTAATTGTATCTCAATAAGATCATATGTGTGATCCTTCTTGACAATCTTGTAACCCACATCTACTGCAATATAGGGCACACTATTCAATTTTCTTGATTGGTAAAACTTATGTGCAATTACCCTTACTATAAAGTTAATTAGAGGATTTGTGATGGAGTCAATAGTCATTCCTCTCTTATTCCACTTAGCTTCTATATTCTTTTGAATAACCTCTTCTGAGTCACTCCTCAAAGTCTTATGCCAATCTAGGGTTGGATACCCTATTATCCTATGGATTATTCTTTTGGTGATTTTGATAGGTCCATTATCTAACCAAAGTGAACTATCATGAATCTTGCTCAATACAACCCTAATCCATTCAGTTTTGAAAATATTCAGGAAATCTAGGGAATGAGTTAACACTTTCTTCAATACAATTTTGAATTATTCCCTTAACAACCCATTTTCAAAAATTCTATGATATTCTTCTTTGATCTCCATGTCTCCAATACTCCCAATATTACCATTTTAACATTAAAACATTAGGTGGTATCATGGACAATGCACCAGAGGGATCTTGTTTGTATGCAATGTTAGGTATGCCCTTAAAAATTAGTTGTTTGACTTCATTGCTAACTAGTTGAACATTCAAAACCTCCTTACCATCTGCACCATTTGAACTAGATGCCATTATGCAAAAAGAGGATTTTCAAAATTTAAAATAATGTAGCTCAGTACATGTTAAATGCATTGCAAGATTTGACAAAATGGTGTTGAATCGCTACTCAAATCTCCTACAATTACTTCTGATGAACTTCTAGATCACCTCTTGCTATTCTTGCTCTTCTTAAATTTTGAAATGATGTAAATTGAGTTGAAATCAATCAAATACCCCTTTCAAGTATTGCAAATAATGCTGAGTGCTTACAAAGTTGTAAGCTTGGCATTAACTAATTTCAAGCTCACTCGACATCCATTAGTTTGTTCATTCATTCAATGACCATTACAAGCTCAGCATCAACTAGCCAAATTGTTAGCTTGGCATCCTCTAGCATATTACTTGACACTCATAGGAAACTTTTTATGCTTGGTAGTAAAATGAAAAGGTTGAAGATTTTGCTTTGATTCCAAATAACATCTTGCATATTTGTTTATGCTTATGTAATCTTTTCAGTACTAAATCCTTTGGAACTAATGTATGATATAACTTTTGAATACCTTCCCCACATATCTCTTGATTTCTTAGTTTGATAACGTGTGATCACCTAACCCATTGGGTGAAGTGATCTCTTCTCCACATTATATGTTGCAATCCTCCTTTTTCTTCCATGTCTTGTTCATTTCATTTCTAACATCTTCACTATCTATCTTGCCTTTCCCTTTATTAAACTCACAACTTGGTGCCTTTGACCCTATTGGAAAATATTGACTAATGTGACCAATCTTCAAACAACTAAAGCATGTGGTTTGACTCAACTATCTTTTGTAGTCACCTCTAAAATGTGTTCTAATTCAATTCTCAGTAACATGTCCATATTCTTGACAATAATGACAACTATACCTTGCATTATAATCCTAGTTATAAGAGTTACCATTGTTGTTTACCTTTGTTTTCCTATTTGATGACCTCATGGGGTTAAATCTACACTCAAAAGCTCCATGTCCATACTTCTGGTAGTTATAACAATATCCTTCAAGTCTTTGAGTGTGCATAGTCTTAGTTCTACATTCATGTGCCTGATGACCTTATTTGTTGCACTTATGATAGTGAACCATGCTCTTATGTTTGACATTCTTATCTATAGTCTTACTACTACACACATTAGTAGTATGTCCTTTATTACCACAATTATGACAAGTAGGTTCAGAATTCTTACCTCTGGTGCTCCTTTCTTTAGCAATTTTCGATGGCTCTCCTTCTTTAGTACTTGTGTATCCTAGTCCAGTTGTATCATTATTGGATCTAAGGGATCTCAATAATTGTTGAAAGTATTTGATGGCTTCACTTGGTTTATTAAAATTTTTAGAAAATTCCTTTTCCCTTTTAGGTCAATATGCAATTGCTCATTCTATAACTTCAGTGTTGTTATCTCAATGTGCTTGACATTTAGCTCATAGTTGGCATTTATCATTTGACTCAAAGTATCCTATCGAATGTTAGAAATATTAGTTAGCTATGACGATTTCTCATCTAGTCTATTGATCAAAATTATTTTTTCATCTTCAATCATGGCTTTGTCTTCTATAGCTTTCTTTTTTTGTTCAGTCACCTCACATAGTAGTATGGCTTGTGATTCTTGCTCTAACTTGAGATTTATGATTTCTTCAGCTTGGACTCTATTCTTTTCCATTAGGTTTGCAACTGCTGCATCAAATTCATTGGAATCTCCATTACCAAATAGCTTAGTAGTGTCTACCTCTCTATTTTGTGTGTCATTCCCCTCAATAGAAATTTCCTTCCTTCTCCATAAAGATTTCATTAAATATTCTCTTTCTTGATTCAGTTGATGTAGAATGGGATGTATTTCAATCTCTTGATTTTCAATAATCTTTTCTTAAATATGAAAAGCTTCTCTTTTAGAGAACTCAGCTTTGATACCAGTTGTTGGAATTATAATAGGAAAGGTAAACTTCTAAGTGGAGGGGTGTGAATCAATGCTTCAAACTTTGTCCAATAAGACATTCACCACATATCCATCTCATACATTCAATAAGTAAACTGAAATAACATGTAAATCATGTGCATCTAAATCATGTAAAGTAAGTAAACATTTACACATGTATGATACAATATATGATTACCCAAAATCCATCCAATGAGAAGATAAAATTGGGGTAAGGATGACACCCACAAATATTCACTACTGTAGTAATAAAGTGTATCTAACGAAGGTTAAAATGTTTGATCATGAAACATGATCTACCCTATGAAAGGCATGCCATGTTAAAGGCTTGCAAAAACTATTAGGTCTTACCTTGTTAAAGGATTTCAACACCCTATTAGAAATCTACCTTGTTAAAGGACTTTACTCACAATTAAGTAAGCACCTTGTTAGAGGGTTTCAATACAATCTATTAAGACTACTATATTAAGAGATTTAACTGATTTGCCTACTAGAATGACTCCACATTGATCCTGTAGTTAGCACTTGGTTGCTTGATGATAGATCATATCTAAAATGATGTACTCTTGATATTTCTTGATCAGATATCTCTCTGTTGTATGCTATTCCCTTCCTTTGTTCTCTTTTAACTAATTTTGTAATGCAATTTCACCTCACAACACCTTGGTTACCATGAATGCTCTATTTACATATGAAAACTTCTCTCTTCACTCCTTCCTTATGCATATGAAGTTTAGGGTTTGTCCTCCTTAAGAAGACTTAGGTGACTTAGGGTAAGCTATAAATCAATGGCTACGATTCATCCATTTTGCTACTTAGACCTTCTCTTTACCTAATTGGATAGATGCAATTCATAGGGATTCTAATTTAAGATTCATCCTTATCTCCAAAATATCGTAATTCAATCTTTAAGTCAACTCAAAAATGGTTTATATAGTAGTTTGTGCCATTACAAAAAACTATGACAAAACTCAAAAATGGTTTACATAGTAGTTTGTGCCATTACAAACAACTATGAAAAAACAATCTTACTCAGCATCTGATGTCTCTGATGCTCAACATATAATGTATTCTATAATGTGACTCAAAATCTTAATGACTCAACATCCACTGCTTACTCGGCTCCTGAATCACTTGGCATACACTATCTGCTTGACACTTGAGTGACTTGGCATATGAGTGGTTCAACACTCACTATGAACTTGGCATGCTCTATCTTATATATGCATTCGACATGTACTACTTGTTCAAAATGAACTATGTAAATGACTTAAGTGTATAGACACTCACTTGTGAAAATGAATCTAAGATCAATAAAATATGCCTCTATTTTATTCTATTTTAAGCAAGGTTTGACCAGAGAGGCTAGAGAATTTGATGAAGGAGCTTGCAAATAACCATATTGGAATTTGCCAATAATTTGACACCTTTTTAGAATTCAACATGAAGGTCATGCAATCTGCTACCACCACTCTTTATTTTCTATAGGTCAACAAAGACGAGAAAGACATGGGCAAAGAGAGCAATACTACCCACTCCATCTATGGCTTCCTAGTAGAGGATTGGCTAAAGATGCTATGTGATAAACCATCAAAGAGGAGGGAGTATAATAAGAAATATGGTTCCTTGATGTTGGTATAATTTACCATTTTTTATCCTTGTTAGGAATAGGACTATTGATAAGGGTTACTCTAATTTAGAGATAATTTTTTCTTTTTTCTAAAGTATAAAATTGGTATCAGTTAGATAAGTGGGAGGTGACTACTAGCTATTGTATAACCTTTTTGTACTTTAGGGTCAGCCTCCCTTTGTTTTTCCTACTATCTAATACTTAAAAAACTATTACATTATTACAAATACTTAGAACTCATTCATCCTATTAAATTCATTATTAGCGAAGACATTGCAAAATACTATTTTGACTTTAGCTAATGTCAATGATAAATTTAATTCTACACATTTAAAAAAGTAATTGATTTCACTCTAGTTTTTCATGAACCATACATACCAGCTACATTGACACTTTGTAGTATTGGATTTTGGTCCATATTTGATCTCATATTAAAATTATAATTTAAAATTAGTACCTACTTCTTTGAAGGATGCAAGGGTCATACAGATTGTGTTAGATATATTAAATGATAACATTTTATTTCTACTATAGAAAGTTTGTTCATAATATTGTTTTTTATATACTAAAATATTTTATGCTTGAAAATTTCATCTTTATTGTTCTGTATGTGGAAATATTTATATTTTTTAAGTCATTCAACTTAGGCAAGATTCCCTGGTCTTTTGTATCATTCTATAGGGATTATTTTGCACTTTAGAGTACCTATCAAATGTAAAATAGGGTTGAATAAAAAGACTATCGAAATGTTTTACTCTTGACATTGTTGTTAATGCTACTTCTTGCATCTCTATTTTACAAATATCAATTGTTTCCTTCTATAGTGTTGAGTCCTTGATCTTTAATAGGGATTGTAAGATTTAAATATATTGTTGATGCACATATGTTAAATCCAACGACCCCTATGGGGGATGGTACTAGTAATTATCCTTTTTGTTGTGGCGTTCTATTGTTCAGTCCCTTTTTAAATTAAATGGGACTTTCTTATACTAGATGTTCCTTGAATATTCATGTGTAGTGGTTAATGGGAGCAATACATACTGTGATCCTCAATTGTTTGAAGTACATTTTTTTTCTCTGATTATACTGTATAGATATGGTACATGGAACTTGTTGGTATGGTTACATTATAGTGACATATTTTATTCTCATTTATATAGCATTTAGCAATTTCATGTACATGCACTAGAACATTAATATAGTTCCATTTGTTTCTTATCTAAAAATCATACATTTATATTTATCAAATGCCAACACATTTGAGTTAATTGCGTATAAATCATATGGAATAACATTATTCATCTAATTCATATTATCTTAGGATAACAAGTAAATTTATAAGTTTTAAGATAATAGCACACATACAAATATTTTGTTTACTCAATTCCTCTCTAATCTACTCTATCTATCTATTTATCAATCACCTCATATATCTTTATCATTTGCATTGCTTAAACATCACACATTAAGGAAGAAATTAAGTTTGGCAAGAAATAGTCAATTTTAACAACTTAACATTTTTTCTTCATCAATTTAATTTCTATTGATCTTTTCACCTCTCTATCGCTCTTCTCTTTTTCTTTTATTCATCTTAATCACTATATCCCCATCCCCACTACACCGGATGTCTCCTTAATTCCACCTATATTTTGCTATCCTTCTAAATTTTATTTCCTACATAAAATAGAAAACCTATCCCCCCTACACACAAGATTAGTTGACAAACATATTCAATACTCTCCCTGTAACTATATTTATTCCCACAATACTTATCTCATTGCCACCTCTTCTACTATAGCATAAAAACAAATAAAAGATAACCATAATACAATGCTCTTGTAGTTTGGGATTATATTTGTATTCTATTTAGATTTTTTAAAATAAAATTTATATCACAAATTTACTTTTCACATATATGTTGAAACCTCAAATGCATGAAAATATCTTTTAAGGTTATTTACAATTCTTTAACAAAGGATTAAATCTGAACAAAATGAACAATCATTACACATGTTCGAAGATAGGCAACAAGTAAAGCTAATTTCTTATTCCCCAAAATAAATACTTAGAATACGTCTCTATTAAACCTGGAAAACATTCAACGATCATGATTTACCAGCGTCTAAATCTATATCATCTTAACGTGGATGGAAACCTAAATTTGAGGGCCCATTTGGTCGCTAGCATAGGAATGCAGAATAGGCATGAAACATTGGGAATAGGAATGGCTATTCCAATAACAACTATTTTTTGGAATGGGTATAAGCTCATTTTAGAGGCAAAATGGGAATATAAAAATTGTATTCCAAATTTTTCTATTCCTATTCCATCAACCAAATAGGAAATAAAAATCGTATTCCAAGGGCGGGGGCTTTAGCTCAGTTGGCTAAATCTTTCCTGTTGCAGGGGGTTGGTCACAGGTTCTAGTCTCCCCCGTCCCCGTGGTACCGGTGGGCATGTCGCGCTAGCGCTGCCGGTCACGTTAAAAAGTTTACCCGCACCAGCGCTACTGGTCACGTTAAAAAGTTTACCTGCAGTTTATAGGATAGTCTACAAAAAAATAAAATAAAAATAAAAAATAAATCGTATTCCAATTTTTCTATTCCTATTCCATCAACCAAATGGGCCCTGAAGGTATGCCAGTCATCCAAGAGTACAATATAAGCAGCATAAACAGTGTCAAATATTATGAAAAAAATGTGCTCCTGTTCAACAAATAATTTATAAATATTAACCAGGTGAAAAAACCAATATTCGGTGGTAGGCGCATGCGTAAAATAGGATAGTGGGCGAATCATATCTAGAGGCCGTACTATACCAGACTCATTAATCTACCAATTTAGCGAATGTCTAAAGCAACTTGTATTTTCGGCCTCCGCCACATTAAGTAGTATCAAACCCGCATCATGTTTAGAATTGTAAAACTTGTGACTTCAGCCACTGTCGAAAGATGTCCAGAGCTAAGGGATCAAGGGATGATGAAAGTAGTAATCGTAGAGGTGAAGGGATCAATGCTGACAGCGATAAGGATAAGAACCACTCTCCTCATTAAGAGGCCACATGGACAAATCAATAATTTACTCCAAACTTATAATTATTCAATGTTGTCCTTCTATATAAGAAGAAGTTCGTTGTAGAAAATTTTCATATTTCCATCTCTCTCAAAAGTCAATATCAGTTCTTCTCTCTCGTTGTTATTAGTTGCTATTGAGGGACCGAAAGTTATAATCTGATTAAGATCATGGGTCGATTTTGCGAGCTAGTTATTAGTGTTTTGGTGGTGGGCTTATTATTATGCAGTGTGGAAGGCTTCTTAAGCAGCTCGGATGCCAGAAAGCAATTCCTTGATACGCAGAATGTGGCGAGAAAAGCCGTTGGAGCTCCACCCCTGAAATGGAACAGAGAATAAATGACTGCCTTCTCGAGCATTCAGTAGGATCACCCTATTGAGAAAATATATTCTGGGGCAGTGGCCCAAAATGGACACCTCGGCAGGCGGTGAATGCTTGGATTGATGAGAAGAAGTGGTATGTCCATGCCGATAACACTTGCACTGGCCCAGATTGCACACATTATACTCAGATAGTGTGGGCAACAACTGAAAGAGTTGGGTGTTCAATTATCAAATGTAAGAGTAAGGACACATGGGTCATATGCAGCTATGATCCTCCGGGCAACTATATTGGAAATAGGCCTTATTGATTGCTTAAGTATAGCATGTATATATCTTACCCTTTCGCATTAGGGAAAGGGGATAATAATTTTTTATAATATCTTATTGATTGTATTGGGGAATATAATAAATGTACTAAAGACAAAATAAAGTCAAATATATTTTTTTCCAAAATTAATGATTTAAAAAAAAAAATTTGATATTTTCCACTACAAATATGTGATCATAAATATCAAATGCTAAAATTTTCCAAAATCCATAATATTTTGCAGTTTTTTGAAATTTAATCAAGTATACACTTGGAAATTCTAGAGGTCAACCTCTTTTATAAATTGACAATCAATTCTGTAAGGAATCTAGAGGTCAACGTCTTTTATAAACCTTTAGATTGTCAATCAATTCTGCAGCCGTTTACATTTTCTAAATATGTTATTTTTCCAATACAGAGCTATAGTATTCATTACACATTAATGTTAAAAGTGGCATTGGAATTATCTTGGTTATTGCGTTGAAGAAAATTGAAGTCCCGCATAAGTTCTCCCTGCTGCTAAATGATGTACCACGACTATTGCGAGATACTGTTTTATATTTATCGGGCTACCGAAGAGGTTCCTACTCAAACTCAATGTCTAATTTATCTAATTTGCTATATGATATTGTGATCTGTATTTCCATTTTTAAAATTATACATAAATTGTAATCGTTTGAAAACGAATATTTTTAAAATATGGATAATTCCCCCTAATCTTTATCTAACAGACAATTAAAGGAATGTATTCCGTTTTTATATTCTGAATATTTAAAATTTTGCATTCAATTATAACATATAGATTTTTAAATAGTGATTTTTAACAATCTAAAATAAAGAAAATTTGAAGAAGATTTCAAACATATCATTCATCTATTGGATCAATAAAAATTTCTATAGAAAAAATTATTTGTAGTTCTTAAAAATAGAAGATAGTTCTAAAAATATAAAAGATATTTTAAATAATTTGAAGAAACTACATGAAATAATTTGAAAATGTTGATCATAAATCATCATTAATAGGCATTTTAATAACCATTTTAAAGTATAGGTATTTTAAAATATTCAATATTGCACTTGCACAATATTGTTTCATCCCATTTGGCATAAAATTTGCATAGATTTTCTAAGGACTCTACCATACAATATAAGAAACTTGATTCTACTTTTATGCATGATATATGATGTTGTTAAAGATTTTGAAACGTTCAAGTCAAATAAATGTGTCTAGAGGACATGCTTTACGTAAAATTGAACATTAATTTGAATAGGAGAACATGGTTTCATGTGTCTATTCTTGCTGAAAAACTGTTTTATTGGATTAAACTGTAAATCTTATTGCTTTATATGCATATTTATTGTTTCATTATTGTTTATCATTAAATAATCTTTTAGATTGTAAATATCCTAGGTTATTATAGACCATCAAGTGGTGCACCTTTTGTTAAATGTAAGAGTTGTAAATTATAGGGGGCGATCTAAATTAACACAATATTTTTATAATGATATATCTTCATCATACTCTATAAGTAATATAGGAAATCCTTCAACCTACTTTTGAATTTTTTCTTAGAATATTTTATTTCATTTTATTCTATATTTGTAAAAAGTAGTTTTAAGAATGTGTGACAACTTGTTTATGTTGGTATTTATATTTGTTCATGTGGTTTTTCAAAATATTTAGATGGACAATTATGCCTATTTTGGATGTTGAATAAATTGGCATTATCGCTTTAACTTTATTAATATTAAAAATTAAAGAATACAATAAAAATGTGTCTTTATAAATGACCAGACAAGAGATCCTAATGATCCGCATAACAGAAAAATTTAAAAGATTAGCTCTACTTTTGAAATGCGCTCTACAACTTGTAAGTAGGAGTTGGCTGGTGGGGGAGCCAAAGAGATTTCTACACATGGATCAAAGGATGAGGGTGCTTGAGCTATGGTTTGAAAGGTTTTCTGTACAATTAAGGTAAGAAGTTTTTTGGTGAGTTTTCCTTTCCTAGAGCACCTCTCTCAACTCTTTGTTTTTGTTAATTTTTTGTTGATTTGAGTGGGAAGACCCTAGTGCTTACTCAACCGATGGATTTTAATCTTGCCCCATAGGAGATTGGAAATCTCTATTTGGTTTAGTGCTCAAGCCACCCAAAGGACATGATTTTGACTCTAAATTGGTGGACAAGACACACGTCCATCTCTAGGATTCATCCTTAGAAAGAATCTTGCTAGGTTGGCTAACTATCTTGTTGGCAAGTTTGGTGGGTGGAGACAAAAGATTATTTTTATTAGGAAATGGGTTATTTCCACTTGGGTATTGAAAGTTTCAATGCCTGTTTCACTGCTTCCCAAATGATGCTTCTAGTTCTCTTTCTCCCTCAAGGAAGATGTTCTCCATATCATAGTATGGGGCTCATGGTTTTTGAGCGACTTGCCCTTGAAACTTTGTAAATAGCTTCTAGGTTTTGATCTAGTTGCCCATCTTTCTAGTGCAATTTCTACCTAGGTCTTCCTTCCTCATCTTCCCCTCAAAAATTGTGATGAAGAGGAAATAGAAGGTATTGCTAATCTACTTGGAGAGTTCCTTGGTGTTGATGCTATAACTCATGACTAGGCTCACTTCGTTAATGCTAGGTTTTTCATTTCAATGGTCCTTGGGGCTATACTCCCAATTTCAGTGGTCCTCAAATCTAGATTGGACTCTATTTTCTAACCTTTAGAGTATAAGAAGTCCACATCATTCTTCCAACTCTAGTATTTCACTAGACAATTCTCAAACACTTACTCTAAGGTTCCTCTTGCAAAGCCTTCTCCTAAGGCAATTAGGGTGGGTTCAAACTCTACCTCTGGACCTTTACCTATGTCCCCAAGCATTGGTTTAGAGGTGGATCTCTTATCTATGCTTCCCTCTTAGGTCCCTTCCACCCCCTTTCTCATCCCATGGGTAACTCTTCTTTCCTAGTTGTCTTTCCTTTTCCCTCTGCCTTAAGAGGTGGTTCCTCCTCTAGGAGGCCCTTTCCCTTTATTACCCACTCCCCTCCCCCTATTTGCATCCCCATCTACCCTTTTCCCCCTACTATTAGTTGCCCCTATGCCTCCTCTTTTCCCTTCCCCCCTCTCCACTTAGTATCCACCTCATCCCCCATTTCCCTTTTGAAGCTCCACAAGTTTCTTGGTGTGGGTTTGACCCTAACACTACTATATTTGGACTCATTTTGAGAATTTTTCCCATCACCCTAGTGACAAAACCATGAATTGGCTCTCATTTGACTATTGTCAAACTTTTTCTATCATAAATTACAATAGTGAGGGCATCCACCATAATGGTGACAACAAATATAGTTGCAACTTGGAAGAAGGGAGTGAAACGAGTTTGTGTTCATGACCACACAATGGCTACAGTAGTTTGTCATACTTATGATGGTTGAAACTTTAACATTGTAATTATAATGTATATGTGACAACTATGCTGTAGAAGTGATAGTTATCCATCAAGATGTGTTGTCATAGTTATGACACTATTATGATAGTTATGCTATGCAAGGGATGGATAGTTGTCAGAATTGACCATTGCTTTCAATGTGGGTTTGTCATAATTGCAATGGTTGCTTAATTTTTTTCTTTTTAAATTACACATTCAATTCTATGATTGAGGGTTTGGTGTATGTCTATTTGAAAAGGTTTTCAATGCTACAATTGAGGGTTAGTTGTAACATCATAAGGTCAATTTTGAAGATCCCTAGAGTTACAATTGAAAGTAAGCATAAGAGTGGGGTTCTATTTCCTAAAGCCTAAGATGTTACAACAAAGATAGTTGATAGTTAAGTGTAAGTTCATAGTTTAAAAGAGACATGATAGGTAAAGGCTATGATTGTCAGATAAGACGTTTTTTTTAAGAGCAGGGGTCTCCAACAAGTGAGATCATAGACTTACAATTAAACAGACATCTAGTAGAGTGTGAGAGCATAACCTTAAAGGTAAAAACTTTATCACCACATCCAGGGTCCCTAGTGAGTGAGATTTTTCAATTGACAAATATTCACCACTAAAGTTATCCCTAATTATCATAGACACATATCTTTATTTTGGGAACTTTCTCTAAAATCTAGTGCCCTTCAATTTTTTTTTCCCTAAATGGGATTTGGGCCATTGATTACTTGGATCATCCAATGGTTATAAAAATAGGGGTTCTAAATGTTATATGATATAATATTAACTTAGGCTCATTTAACTCATATAATAATAATAGAATAATAGTTTCTAGATATGTTTACTTATGCACCTATGGCTTATTAGCTTTGATTTTCTTCAATAATGATAAATTTTTCCCTTTCAATGCTATGATTGAGGCTTTGGCATAAGTCTATTTTAAAAGATGTTCAATGCTATGATTGAGGGTTAGGCGTAACATCATAAGATAATTTCCAAGGACTCCTAGAGTTATGATTGAAGGCAAGCGTAAGAGTGGAGGTTTATTTCCTAGAGGCTACAATGTTACAACAAAGGTAGCTAGTAGTTAAGTGTGAGTTCATGCTTTAAAAGAGACATGATAGTTAAAGGCCCAGACTATCTAATAAGTTGTTGAGTGTAAGAGCAGAGGCTTCCAACAAGTAAGCTCATGGACATGTGATTAAATGGAAATCTAGTAAAGCATAATAGTGTAACACTAAAAGTGCAAATTTTATTGCCAAATTTGGGGTACCTAATGAGTGAGATTTGCCAATTGGCAAATATTTGCAACTAAAGTTATCCCTAATTATTGTAGACACATGTCTTTATTTTAGAAAATTTCTTTTAAACTTGGTGTCCTTCAAAAAATTAACCCAAAATGGGATTTGGGCTATTGATTAAGGATCATTCAATGTTTATAAAAATATGGCTTTTATATGTAATACAATATAATATTAACTTAGGCTCATTTAACCTTCAAGTCTAATAATTAATTAGTCTACATAATAATAATAGAATAATAGATTCTAGGTATGTGTAATTATGCACCTATGGCTTATTAGCTTTGATTTTATTCAATAATGAAAAATTCATCAACATTTTATAGAAATTCAATATGATTGGAAAAAAATCGCAAATGAGATTAATTTTATTACTACTTTGGAAAAAAAATTGACAATAGAAAATAAAAATTTCTCCCTAAAATAATTTTGGATTTTCCAAATTTTTATATGTTTTTACAAAGTGGGGTTTCTTAAAGTTATCCTTGGCTACTACAAAAAATGTGGCATTTAGTGGTTCCACTATCTGAATAGAGAATTGGCTAAAATAGTCAAAGAATCATTGGACAAACAAAGAGAACACATAAACAAGTGAGATGAGAAATAATGGATGAGGAGAGAGAACACAAATTATCCATTGTAATAAATAATGTGATAGAAATAGTGAGAGAAATGACCTGGTAAACTGAAGACAAATTTTTACAGAAGATACAACATGCCAAACTCACTAGCTTGGAAAAGTAAAGGAAGAAGAGAAAAGACAATTTGAGAAGATGAGGAACAACAAAAAGACCTAGCTTAGTTTCTAGTAGTCGCATGGATATTTTTTTCAATGGGGAAAGACCTAAAATAGAGCATGATTCTATAGTGGAAGAAAATCATCAAATTAGAGCTGTACAAGCCTCCAAAGAGACTACATGACAAATGAATTCACTATGGAGAATGAAGCAGAAAACTAAGGTATTGAAGAAGATTGATCTTCAATATTTTTCAATAGAGGAACACGATGGAACTGTAGAATATTAGCTACTTGTTGATGTTGTTGAACACCATGTTAGAGTTGTTATTTTAGCTTTTTGAGAGAAATATCAATAGAACTAAAGTTTTATAAATACAACATGCTATCATTCACACAATGGAAAGAGTTGCAAATTTGGATAATGGTCTTGCATCATGATGAGACAATTAATTTGATGATCCATTGAAATTTTTCTTATTACCCTAAATACAACTATAGAGATTGAAGATGGCTTTGTTAGGTTTGATGTTTGATGAGTCTACTACTCTAGTAGTAACCACATTCTTATTTTTGTTCCAATATTTGAATATTTTGATGTTTGATGAGTTTGCTTCTCCCCGTAATTATTTTAAAATTATGAAGATAAATTTTGTGTATCTATAGATTGTTTTTCTTTTCAATATCACATCAAAGGATGAAATTATACATGAAAAACTAACCAAATAATAAAACATTGATAAGTTGGTTCTTCTAGAGCATAGATCATTGATACAAGGATAGAGGTGATATACCATGTTTCAGCTACTAACTCTTTAACTAAGGCTTCTTCCAAGCCTACCAAGCATTTCATATGCTATCTCTTAGGATTCTCTAAGGTTAGAGACTAGGTGATTAGCTTATTCCTTGTGCCACTCCCACCTATTCCAAACATCTCTACCTAACGATTTACAATACCCAACGAACTAACTATTATAATACCTGACACCTCCACCACCTTACACCCTCTAGGATCTTTCACAAAACCATATCCATACTACTTTCAAAAGGCTTAAATCAATGCTAATTAAGGGATTCTAACCACTCAATAGATTCTACATACTTAAGTGAGCTTCAAACATCAATTCTTATAAATAGTCCTAATAAGGATCTTCCCTATAGCCTTACCCTTGAATTTAGGTAAGAAATCAAACTCTTAAAATATATAACAATAGTAAAAGAATAATTAGAAACCCATTATTTAACTCTATAAAATTCCAAAATCTTAAGGTCTCAACTGATGATTAGTGCAATCAACTTCCAGACCCGAATTTGGGATAATATGCCTAAAACACTTCCCAAACTACAAACTCATCAAACTTTAAAATAAAACTACAAAATGAATTAGAATTCATAGTTACCTTACTAAGAGCTCTCAAATCTCTAACTTTTAGGTTGCAAGTCCTTGAGGAGATAATCAACGCTCTAACCTATGCCATTATGAGGGTTTCTTGCTACATATGACAAATGCCTCTCTAAATTCCATATCTCATCGATTCAATTCTTGAAAATGGTTCTTCAACATCTAGAGAATGTAGGAAACCTTCCTAACATTTATGTAGATCATACACATCTTCTGTCACTTCCTAAATTACTGATTCATGGTGTTTTTCATTTACAACAACATTTACATGTTGAATAAAGTAATTGTCCTACAACCCCATTACTTCACTTCTCTACTCTTCTCAATGGTTCCTCTCTACTCAAAGAAGGTATAAAACCCCTCCAATATACATGCAACTCCAACCAATCCACTGTCATAGTTTCATAGAATGTTGACTCAAATTTTTTGTATACAACAACAATTAATATGATTATTCGTGGTCCATGTCGATATGGGAGGATATATTTCTGATATAGACTCAAGAGAAGATAATCTTAATAAAAGAAAACCTTTTAAACCATCTTTCCTATCTCTACGAATGACAATATGTAGGTACTTTGGCATCTTTCTTCGAAAATATGCAAAATTTGTTGTCTAACAAAGGATATTAAGTTTTTGACAATAACTTCAATGATTGAGAATATGTAGGTACTATGGCATATTTCTTTGAAAATATGCAAAATTTGTTGTCTAATAGTGGAAGTAAATTTTTGACAATAACTTCAATGATTCAAGCTAACATTGAACACCAGTAACAATACTGCACTAAATTTCCATATATATAAGAAGATTAAGGACAACCATCTCCATGGAATGAGGAAGAAAGCATTAGAATTGCAAGACCAGTACTAGTAGAACTTCACAAAAAATATTGATTTATTATACAAAATCACCCATTTACTCTTCACCTTTCTTCTCCACATATCCTCTCCTCTATCTCTTAACATGAGATTACGTTTTTTTATACACAAACATGAATTTTTATGTCCCTAATGGCTCGTTCAAGGTGGATGACTATTCACCATCAAAAACTTGTCATTTTTGGACAAAAATTACCGACAACAAGTATTTGGTACTTTTACATTTTTTTGCATATTTTGAATTTTATGATTTCTCATACTTTCTAGATACCTTAAATAGGTATAAAAGCTTATTAAGACCTTTAAATACTACCTTCTATGGTCTTACATGGAATTTTTGACTTTTAAGAACTTTGACTTCCTTTGACTAAGATATTCTTTAACATAATAATGTGCTCAACATGACCTTAATTTGAACATCTAATAACATGATTTGAAACAACTAATTCACTAATCTATCAATACTCAAAACATACTAAATAAGACTCAAGATTCCATGGGATATGGTCAATGTGCTCTTGCACCATACTCCCCTTGTTGAAAAAACTCAAGTCTCTTGAGTTTGCTGCTGGAACTTTGTCTATTGTTGATGTTTCCTACTTGTTCGCTTGCTTGCCACCTTGTCCAATCATTGCCCATCATCTTCTGCATCTTCACATTCTTCCAAGTGACATTGAACTCTTCTATCTTTCTTGGAGGTCTAATTGTGATCTTCAATTCTTCAACTTTTTCTTGAATTAAATGAATGATCAACATTATGCCAATGTTTGGTGGCTTCTTTACCTGAGGTACCTTGGTCCCACATGAACCAATATTCTTCTTTTTCACCCAAGGTATGCCTTGTGTTGGTGACACAAATACAATATATTGATTACTCATCATCCCCATTATCAATAATGGTGGCTTCTCCCAATTCATCAATGGTTTCTTCTTGTTTTCTTACACTTTGATTGTTGTCCATAAATAATTTATTGTTTCTTTAAAAGAATATTGTATACCTATTCATTTGAGGTCTTATTCTAATTAATCACCATCTTTATGCTATCCTGAATCTCATCTTGCATTGAAGTTAGCTTTGCAACTTCATTCTTCTTATTGCCTCCTATCTAATTCCTATTTTGCTTAGCAATGACATAAAATAATTAGCCTCTCCAATGGCTATATCCCTATTCTTTACACTAATTTAGGCCTACCCTACCTCTTCTACTAATTCAATATTCAAATAGTCTTCCTCTATACTACTGTCATCAACATTTCTAGTCATAGTGCTAACGATCTACTCCACTTTCCCTCATACTATAGGGATTTTTCTGCCACATCATGTTTTACCTCTTCTTGTATGTCCTCTCCACTCTTTATTTCCTCTATTTTAGACAATAGTTCTTCCTTGGCTTTGTGACTTGATCTAATCTAGTGACCAATTCTTCTGTCTTGGCCCGATCCTCTATCTCAACATGTTCCTCAGTCTATTTATCCTCTTGACTATCAACTTTCTTCTCAATTTTTACCTACTGCATTATTAATTCTTTTAGTCTCCTTCTCCTTTCTTCATTATTTGCTAGTGCCTCCTTCAAATTTTTGATTTCCTCTAACATTCTCATCTCCTCTTCTTTATGTCTTCTCTTTCCCTTTTCATCTTACCTTTGTCTTCTCAAGTTATCTCTATAGCATACCCATGTTTTCCATATTTCTTCCTAATTTGATGTCATCTTTAGTGCCTCTCAAACAAAAAAAAATACCACTCGAACAACAAAATTGATGAAGGGTACTCCCCTTAATACCATAAACTCATAACATAAATAAATAAACAACAAAAAATGTGAGAAAATAATATGGACTTCATATTTGTTGCGCAAATGTGGAACTACAAAATTTAATTGTACAATATGTTAACCCACATGGGCACCTTCATTATAGTAATCTGCAAGACTAAGCTGCGAACTACCACCCAAATTTGTCCTAGACAATGTTTGTGCCTTTCCTAAATAGGCAATTTTATGCTGCCTTGAAAGGTTCTAGATGCTCAAACTTAATACCTAGGGTTGACAATGTTGACATATCAGTCAAGTTCGTTATTAGTGATGTACACTTATTTAGATTGTAAGTATCTACTAATTTTATTATACAATTAACAGTGTTTGCCAAGTATTTTAGTGTCACTGAGTTCTATAGTTATGAATGAGTCCTTTGGATAAATTCCAGTGTTTACTGAGTAGCTATAGTTAGTGTAAAGATCAATAGTGTAAACCAAGCATCTTAGTGTATGTCGAGTTTACTAGTGCAAACTAATTTGTGTAGTGCTTATCAAGTTCACAGCTGTTGTGATGTGAGTCCAGTGTTAACCTAGCTACTCAGTGCTAACCAAGTGACTCAGTTTATATTGAGCTCATGGTGATAGTGTTTATTGAGCTATGTAGAGGAAAATAGGTGATTTAGTTTCTATGACGAGTTTCATAGTATCTACGAAGTCACCAGTGTAGATTGAGTTCAACACTACTTGGAATTGATTAGTATGGATCAAGCTTCTATGTCTGCCTAGTGCATGACAATGTCGAGCAATGATAGTGGATGCCAAGTATCAAAACCTCAATGAGTCAGTCTTTAGAACTCGAGTATCTATATTTGAGCCAACTTTTTAATATTTGTGTAAACTTTTATTGTGGCTAACTTTGTAATTCTATAATTGGATTGGTATATATGTAATTTATTGTATCACATCCAATGTGTGTAAGTATCAATGTAATAATTAGTGAAGAGAAAAAAGTGTGAATTAAAAAGGCTACAATAGTATAAGAAGCAACACAGATTCATCTATCACAACAAGGTGATATATACACTTAAAGGAATCTCATTTAGCAAACCAAGTTGTAGATTAGAGATCAGGTACTACTTCATCCTAATAGGTGGATCAGACAAATCTTTTAATAAGGTAGACCTAACAGTGTTATGCAAATCTCTTTACTGAGTGCATGCTTCATCCTATGTTTATAAATCCTCTAGCAAAGTGGATAGACCAATCCTTATTGCTCCTAACATGGTAGATAATTAGAAGTGATAAATGTTAGCCTTAACATGCCAACTTTATACTACAATACTAAAGCTTGTGGGTATCATCCCCACCCTAGTTTTACTTTCTATTTGGAAGTTTTCTAGGTCACCAAATCTTTGTGTCAAAGTGTTATGAATGGTTTCATGTTTTTAGGTTCTCATGCATGCAATTAGATTAGAATATTCATATTGGATTGAGTACTAATTGGATTAAATTTTTAAATTTTTTAGAAGTTATTGATTCACTCCTCCCCTTTCAATAACTTAGCATTGTTAAGAATATTTGCAACAATTGGTAACAGAGTTTTGTGGTTCTTAGAGAAAATTTTGACTTGAGAAAAGATCAAGGCCATGGAGATATTTAGACTTTCACAAAACTATTGACAATGAGAAGCTAGATTTGGAAATGGCTATTGCCCAACTCAAGAAAGCAAAGGAGAAACTCTCTCAATCCCTGAAAAGAAGAAAAGAGCTTGCAATTCAAATGAATGATCATCTCTACATTGAAGAAAAGATTGAAGACTTTCATTCAAGAAATCTAGATGAAACAAATGAAGCATTCAAAGAAATTCTAGAAAAGAATGGTTCACTTCAAGAAGAAGTAAGGAAACTAAGAAGAGAGCAAGAAATTTAGTTAATAAGGCTATGTGAAGTCATGGAAGAGAAAAAAAAAACACAAGAGTAGAGATAGAAAAAAAGAAAAATGTAATCCAACACCAATCCCTTTAGCAAGAAGACTTCATTGATTAGCTCTCCAATTCAAATGAAGAAATCATGAGCGTAAGATCTGAAAATGAAAGATTGCAGAATGACTTAAACTCTAAAAGAAAAATCAATGAAAGAATGATGAAATCCCAAGTAGACATGAATTACTTGAATGAGCAAAATCTCTATAGACGAAAAGGAAAACAAGGAAAATCATCCAAGCAAGGAGCTCAAAAGAATTAAAGACCTACTTGCAATCACTTTGGTAAGATAGCTCATACTTCAAACAAATGTTGGAGCAATGGAAAAGAAAAATTCAATGTAAAATATTACAATTGTAATCAGCATGGTCATAAGGCTAGTGAAGGCAACGAGAAACCACAATTTGAAGGAAAATGCCACAAATGCAAGAAGCATGGGCACAAATCATCAGAATGCAAAACCAAGATAATAAATCTAGTAGAAAAAATTATGAAAGCTATATTTGATTGGGACTACAACACCTAGTGCATATGTCATTATTGTGGAGAATTTGGACACATTGGAATGAATTGTTTAAAGCATCATTTGAGGAAAAGAGATACTACTACAAGATGTTTTATTTGTATAGAACTTGGTCATCTTGCCAAGAACTACATGAATACTAGTAGAATTGAAGATGAAAAGAAGGAAAGAGCTGATAACATCTGAAAATAGATGAGATAGCAATGGGTTCCAAAGTTTACCAAGAATGAAATTCCAAATAATGTTGAACAAGTCACTAAAGAATTGGGTGGCTCCACAATTTCTACTTGATTTCTCAAAGAAGAAATTGGGACCAAATTACTAGAGAAGACATTCAAATTAGTCTTAGATTGAAAGCATAGAAGATCCATATCTATATTCAAGATACAAAGGGATCACTGAGTGAAAGGGTACCAGTTGTTACCAAGTTACTTTTCTTACCAAGTGAGGTTGGGTCACAGACTCTATCGAGTGAGGTCAGAAGTAACTAAAATTTTATATGTTTACTCAATGATGGAAGATTCTACCAAATAATTAATAGAAGGAAGTGGATGATAGTCTGTCAACTCGATCTACCAGCCCTACTAAGAATTTATGAAATTTTTTGGTAAAAGGAATGGAATTGAAGTCATTTTCACTGTGAAATTTTGGGAGCTATTGTACACTGTGATCTTCAAGAGCTTCCAAGCAATTTGAGAAAATTATTATTGAAAGATTTTGAATTCTCTCAAACCCCATTGAGTGAAGATGGAATCCAGTAGTTGCAAAGGAAAGTGAAGTTCTAACATGCTAGTTCATGGTGTGGAATGCAAGTCTCCAGATTTCAAGTTCACTCTTGCTATAGTTGAAACCCTAGATCTGAGTGGAGTGCAGTCTCAGATCCCTCCAAAAGTACTATTGATTAAAGTCATTTGTTCTAACTTTAAATGCATGATTCAAGATATTAGCACTTTGGAAATGGATGAATCCCTAGATCAGTTATGTGTTAATGATGTTTTGAAACCCGAGCATCAACACTTGGAGACAAAAGGGTTAACTAATATTCCTCACATGCCCCATGAATTTTGAGAAAAATGGATTATGTATATTCTTAGTTGAGTGCATAATGGACAATTATGGTTAGAACAACTAGTTTTAATAAAAAAGAAGATGATTCATAGAATCACTAGTCTCCCAATGTTAGCCAAGGCTAAAATGACCAAAACCCTAGGTCAAGCTAAAATTGAGAAGAAAACCCTAAAAGAATGGGATGATAGAGGCATGAAGATAAGAATTGTGACTGATATGGAATTAAAGTTTGGCAATCATATCATGGCACATGAGATCTATAGCTCTAGCTGGTTGAACAGTGTGCCTTGTGAAGTAGTTGACTTTTCTTACAAGGTAGTCAAGAATTGCAATCTTTCTCTTGACCTTGCCGAGTCTCTGTTGAAAAAGTTCAACAAGAACATGGAAAGCATCTAGATGTAAAAGAAAAACTCATGTAAGTTTGATTCTTTTTCGACTTGTTTATTCTTTTATTTTAGAAATTCTTCCCTTCAAAAAGTTTAGTTGTATGGAGAAAAGATGTGCTAGTTCTCTAGCAAATTAATGAGTATATTGTTGAGATGGGAGAGAATGATAATATTATCATGGATAACTATTTTGATGCATTTAGAGAGAAAATGAATAATAGATTTAGGATTCCAAGGAAACTAATGGAAGACTACAAGGATGATGTATGTTTCATGGTAGATGGTGATAAGGTATACATTCAAGTAGTCTGGCCTAGAATGGCATGGGTGAAACCTCTTGGATATGAGGTTAATATAGATGAAACTAAGGATATTATTGAGGCACTTGTAAATAAACTAGTTGATCCCAAGACTACATATTTTGGTACTTATGATGAAGCCAAGGCCAAGATAGAATTTGAAATCAAGCTACCTTAGGTGATAAACAAAGGCAAGAAAAGAATTCTCAAGTTGAAAACTAGTTCCACACTTTTGTTGACCAAGAGAAAAGGTGAGGATGAAGAAGAAGAGGATGAGGAAGAATTAGAGGAAGAGGAACCATTGAAAAAGAAGGGCAATGTAATCATTACCAAGCCTACTAAGCCATCCACTACTATTTTTACCAGAAGGGCCTCAAAGAAGAAGGCTAATAAGTAAGGAGGAGATATAATATTCAGAAAAAATCCACCCACGTTCCAAGATAGACTAAAAGAACTACAAGATGGGGATAGTATAAGAAATTTTAAGGTATTAAAGTATGAAAATAGGACTGAAGAAGAAGAGAAGTAGATTGAAGACCTGGTGATGGACAAAATGGGTGAGTGAAAATTCTCACCAGACTAGCTTACTTCTCAGCTCCCTAACATTTTGATGGATAAGATTAAGCCAAGATAGAAATTAGCCATGCAAAATATAAAGGATATCTATGGGAAAACCCTGAGGAAGATTATTCCAAACTTAACAGACAAGGAGATTAAGGAATCTCTAAAGAAAAATGAGGAGAATTAACTCTGAAATTTAACACTTGTCTAATTTTGATAAAAGATATTGAGCATGTTGTAATAAATGCAACTAATACCTAGAAAAATATATATCCTCTTCACAAACTAAGTGAGTTTTCTATTGAGGTGAAAGATGATGATAATGATAATAAAGAGGAAAAAGATGAAGAGGATAATGTTGAAGAGGCAACACATTTTGATAATGAAGAGGAACTGGAGCAAGAGGCTACCAAGGAAGAAATGCAAAATGATGAGGACGCTGACCTAGTCAAGATTGTTGTAGCAATTATAGCCTCATTTCCTCATTCTCCAAGTAGGGTATTGAGAAAATAAGGCATGAAGATGGCCTCAACAAGATTGATTATGACTAGCACACCAAGAACAATCTGCCAATCAATCTTTGTAGCAACTCATCTTAGCACATCATTGACTAAAGTGACCTCCACTTCATCAACTAAGTTGTAGATTCTTCCCTCTTCTACTATGTTGGCTACATTAGTTTTGGACATACCAGTTTTGGATACATTAATTTTGGCTACTGCTGGTATTACTTTAGGTATTTCTACAATAAGTGTAGTATCAGTTTTTGTGGCTAGTCCTATTATGTTTACTATTATTTCAATTCCTAGTAAGCAAGAAATAAGTGTAAGGATAGTTGGGATCAAGTCTCAACCGAGCACAAAAAATTTGGGCCATGGAAAAGAAAAGGAGGAGGAAATAGACCTTGATGAGGAAATTGTAATCCCAAATTGGGATATTTCCAAAATTAATCCAAATTAGATGTAGACATTTGGTGAACTTCTCCAAAAGAAAGCCAAGTAGTAGAGGCTAAGAGAAGAAAGGGACAAAGAGTTCAAAATAATTGAAGATGCCAAGAACATTTTGGTAAAAGCTGTAGGTATAGAGGTTGATTCATCTCAACCAATTTTGTTTCAGCTAGCAGAGGCAGTTCAAAAGCTCAATCAAGATATAGATATATCACTAATCATGAGGCAGTTTGGACTAGGTTTACAACAGAAGTGTGAAAATGCCTACACAAAGAGAGTGTGATAGAAGAGCTACAAGTGTTACACTTGAGGGTTTCTAAACCCTCCAAAGAAAAATGTAAGAATTAGAATAGCAATTTCATAGAGGAATAAATCTTCTTATAAGAGATGAAAGTGAGGATGGGGACATAGTAGAAGAAAATGTTGAAGCAGAGATAGTTCTAAACCCAGAGGAAGAGAGGCTTTTAAGGGCCATCTCTAGGTTTGGAAAAAGACCTAGGTTTGAGGTTCCTAAATTTTTATGAAATCTTAACCTAGAGGTGCTAATCGATTGGATCAATGAATTGGAGTACTTTGAGTATGAAGATATTTAGGATCCAAATAGGGTAAAGTTTGTAAAGGAAAAATTGAAGGAACATGCAAAGAATTGGTGGAAAGAGGTTTAGTTGGAACAAAATAAAAAGGCAAAGGAAAAAATCACTAGATGGAGATGAATGATACCTAAACTGAAGCAACAATTCATTCTTGTGGATTATGAGCTTGATTGATTGAAGAAAATGCAAGGGTTGAAGCAAGCAAGAAAAATTGATCACGAGTGTACCGAAGAGTTCTACCAATTTCTTATTAGAATGTGCCATGCAGAAACTAATAACGAGAAAGTGGCTTGTTATCTTAATGGGTTAAGGCCAAGTATTCAAGATGAGCTAAGTCTAGTTCAAATTAAAAATATTAAGGAGGCATACCAGTTTTCCCTAGGAGTTGAAGAAAAAATGAGCAAGAAGTTTGAAAACAAGAATAGTGGAAGAGGTCATGGTGGAAGATCTAGAAGACGATATTATGGTCAATGTAATGATGATTAGCAGAACAAGGATGAGGCTAGAAGTAGTAGTCAAAACTAGAGGAGAACAATTCCAATCATTTCCATTATTGAATGATAAAGATCAAAGAGGAAGAGGTAGAGGACAAGGATCTGGAAGACGAGGCTTCCATGGGAAATGTTTTTACTATGGAGAAGAAGGGCATATAAAATTTGAATGTTCTTAGCATGAAGGAATGAAAGATCGAATAACAGAAGGCTAGACTAGAGTTGCAGATGTTGATGAAGATGTCAAATCCTCACATTCTAAAGATGCTAAAAGAGAAATCCTAGTTAATGGAAGAATCCTGCTGAGTGGTGAGAAAGAACCTAATCAAAGAATGATCTTGTTTTGCACCACATGTAGAGGTGAAGATAAGTGTTGTGATGTGATCATTGGTGGTGGAAGTACTGACAATCCATTATCAAGGTGGATGATATTTATGGATTGTTTGAGTATAGCTAAGTATTTCACAAAGATAGATCTCAAGAGTGGGTACCATCAAATTCATATCATAGAAGGTGATGAGTGGAAGATTTCTTTTAAGACAAAAGAAGGTTTGTACAAGTGGTTAGTCATGTCTTTTGCACTAACCAATGCACTAAGTACTTTCATGCGGCTCATGAATGAGGTACTAAAGGAGTTTCTACATAAGTTTGCCATTGTTTACCTAGATGATAGTTTGACCTTTAGTAAGACATTGGAGGAGCATTTGATCCATATTCGTAAGGTGTTTGATAAGTTGAGGGAAGAAAAGTTGCTGATAAACTTGAAGAAGTGCAGCTTTTTAAAGAAAGAGTTGGTGTACCTAGGATTTGTAGTCTCAACAGAAGGTCTAAAAATGGATCCAAAGAAAGTGATGGCTATCCTTGAATGGGCTACTCCAAGGATTGTGATAGAGGACTTTTATGGTATAGTTCAAACATTGAAGAAGTGGAGACACTATCTTCTTCCTAAGGAGTTTGTTTTGTATACTAATCATCAAGCTTTGCAATATTTAAATAGTCAAGGAAAACTGAACCAAAGGCATTTAAGGTGGGTTGAGTTTTTGCAGAATTATACATTTGTTTTGAAACATAGGAGTGGGAAGTCTAACAAAGTTGTGTTCAAATATAGAGGTGGTTGGGTTCAAAGATCTCAATACATTGTATCCAAATGATCCTAATTTTGGTGAAGTGTGGAAGGCTTATACAAAATTTGTTACATTTGATAGGAAAAAGTGGTTGGATCTCATGATCCAGGATAATATGTTGTTTAAAGGAAGCTAGTTGTTCATTCCTAGAAGTTCAATGAGAGAGAATCTCATCAAGGAGAAGCATAGTGGAGGATTGGCTGGACATTTTGGTAGAGATAAAACCATAGCTTTGATTGCTAAAATTTACTACTAGCCATAGTTGTAGCAAGATGTGATGAATTTTGTACCAAATTGTAGAGTATGTCAGATGACAAAAGGAGTGAAGAAAAATATAGGGTTGTATTAGCCATTACCTATACTAGAGAAGCCATGGGAGGATATTAGCATAGATTTTGTCCATGGATTAATGAGGACACAATGCGAGCATGATTCTATTTTTTTGGTGGTTGATAGGTTTTTAAAGATGGCATATTTTAATCCTTGTAAGAAGACTAGTGATATTGTTCATGTAGCATAGTTGTTTTTTAGAGAAGTGGTGAGATTACATGGTCTGCCAAAGAGTATAGTTTGAGATCAAGATACCAAATTTGTTGGGTATTTCTAGCTTTCATTGTGGAAGAATTTGAAGATAGATTTGAAGTTTAGTTCATCACATCATCCATAGATTGATGGATAGACAAAAGTTGTAAATCAAAGTTTGGGAAATTTGCTAAGATGCTTGGTTGGAGATAAACCAAAAGGATGGGATATGATTTTACCATAGGTGGAATTTTCATATAATAAATCTATCAATAGGAGTATTGGTAAATCACCATTCCAAATTGTATTTGGGAGTAGTCCCAACAATTCTTCTGAATTGAGGTAGTTGGATAAAGGAGAGATAAGTAGTGTTGGAGTAGAAGATTTTGCTAAACATTTGAAGAATGTCTATGAGGAGGTGAGGAAGCACATCATAAAGGTGAATACACAATATAAGGCTAAGGTAGATGTGAAAAGGATATATAAGGAATTTCAAGTTGGAGATGAAGTCATGGTTCATTTGAGAAAGAAGCATTTTCTAGTGGGTACATATAATAAGTTGAAAATGAAGAAGTTTGGACCATGCAAGATAGTGAAGAGGCATGATTCTGGAAATACGTATGAAGTGGAGTTGCCTGCTTAATTGAATATTTCACCAGTATTTAATATTTTAGATTTGACAGAGTATTATGAAAGACGTGATGGAGATGAAGTTACAGAAGTGCAATGGAGCATTCCAGAAGCTAGTCTGGCTACAAAGGGGATTGAGGAGATGCTAAACAAGTGTGTTGGAAAAAGTACCAGAAGTAGAACTTATGAGGAATATTTGGTCAAATGGAAAGGGAGACCAATTGAAGATTCATCATGGCTAGCAAAGGAGGAGGTCAACCATCTTGGTTTTCCTCTTAACACCTGAGATGTGATAGGGTCACCTCTCAAATTAGCCCAGGTGTTTGATGCAGGAGCATCCTAGGTACAAGGGAAATCTAGCATCACCCAAAAGAAAAGAAAAGAATATATATATTATGTTTATTCATTTCTATTTTAATATGGACTAGTAGGTAGGGTGGTTGCTATTTATGGGAACTTACTATTTTTAGTAGGTTTGTCATATGAGCTCATAATATTCTCATTTTACATATGAAGGTTCATTTTATAGTTGTAAGCCTACCATAAAAATAGCATTTCTCCAACATTAGTATCAAAGATGTTATTGTAGATTTTCAATGGAAAAATTTGTGAAAAAATCTTTAGGGTCATCATTGGAAGCCTTAGAGTGCCCAGATGAGGTTTGAAAACTTGATGAAAGGGTGCTAGCATGATTTTGAGATTGTAGATAAAGAGACTATATTTTCTAAAGGTGGTTATAATAGCCAATTAGAGAAACAGTTCATTAGTTATGGCCTTCGAACGTTGGACTACTGAAATTTCTAAAATAATTTATCAGAGATGTATTTGGTCAACTCTATGTGTATTGTTCAGATCTGTTGGCCCTAGGTATTAAGTTTGAGCATCTAGAACCTTCCCAGGTGGCATAAAAATACCTATTTAAGAAAGGCTTGAAAATTGTCTAGGACAACTCTGGGTGATAGTTCAAAGATTATCTTGCAAATTAATGTACTAAAGGTGCTTCTGTGGTATTTGATAGAAGAACAATAGAAAGATTAAGTTGATAAAGATGACTAGTTGAGCATGATAACCACCTAAGGTTATGGGAGATACCTTGGATTATTTGGTATATGTAGTTAATGTTGGAAGTAGAAAGGATAAGTCAAGAAGAAATTATTTAAACTTTGGTGATGTCTATTCTAAGATATAGGATACAGAGTCATGTTCTAGTAAACTTGTTATATCTTGTAGCAAAATTGATATCTTAAGGATCAAGGTTGAGGACATGAAGAAGAAATGTAAGGATGATGTGGCTAAGCTCACTTGTCATTATATTATGTGTGTGGAAATTTATTCAAGTTGCCAGGCAAAAGATTAAGGTTATCACTAAGTGTAACATCTTCTTAGTGTGGTCCTATAATAATTAATTGAGAAGGTCTAGCAACCAACTCAAAAAAAAATTTTATGGACTTGATATAAAGGAAGGACATTTTCCTTTATCATGAGATGGAATGGTATGGATAATGAATTTATAACAAACAATAGAGAGTGTAGAATGTGAAGTTGAGTAGAGTAGTGCAAAAGTGAAGGAAACTCCATTGCCAAAGTTTTGCTGAGTGATCTGAGGTTTGGTATTTGGATCCAAGGTTTGTGACCTAGTCTATAAGGATTGACTATGATTCATCTAGTTCATAGGTTAGTGGAAATGATAGAGGAAAGAAGAAGATACTAGTAAATTAATTGTTTGAGCAATGAGCTCTTCTTGTAGTTAAAATTGCATGTTTGGGAAGTGGGCTCTTCTTGCATACATTATACCACAACTCCTAAGAGGGTTGGAATCTTCTAATAAGGATTCAAAGTCTCCTAATGGGGACTCATTGTACTAAATGTTGTAACAAACTCCTAATAGGGTCAATCCTCTAAAACAGAATATTTATATTAGTACATCATCTTGTGGGCATCATTCCCACTGGGGCTTTCCCTCTGATCAATAGTTTCCCTAGTCAACATATCTGGTGTAAATGTCTACATGCATCTTTTTATGGTTTCTATTTACTTTGGTTGAATGGTTAAGTTTTTTTAAATTAGATAAATGTTTTAATCATTGGATAACTAATTCACCCCCCCCCCCCCCCCCCCCAGTTATCTTGGTGGACCATTGTTTCTAACATTATTTACCTCATTGATAGATCCAACAAAAGAACCTTGCACACTCACTTCTTAGAGTAGTCCAACCATGACTATATAGCCTTGTCTTTAGGCTATTTTCTTCTCCTCTTGAGAAGTTTTCTTAAATTCCAAGGCCTACAATTCTACTTGATATCATGTTTTTTTGGTAATCAACTTCGTCAAGGCCAAATTTTGTACAATTTATAAATATTTGCATATAATTTCTCATTTACTTATACTTATAATTTTTCCAGCAAGTTTGTAATATCCACCCAAGCCAAGCTTGTGCTGCCCATGCTTCTATTTTCTTACTTCAGTTGCCTTTGATGTGCTAAGAACCCTATGTGAAGTTTGAAATATGTTAGATCACATAATTATTAAGATTAATTAGTACATAACTTCATTCTTAATATTATGACATACCTTCTTTCCTTGGGTGGTACAGTTATTTCTCCACCATGTCTTATACTTTTCTCATTGGCATCATTTTAAAGATTCTTCCACTTAATAATAAAAATGTAGTGTGGCTACTCATAATAAGGTTTGCATTTTGTAGTTGTACTTTATATACTTGAAATAAGGGGCCACTTTCTCAAGGAGCCTAAAATTTTGAAAGATGTTGGGTCCAAAAAGTGTTATCATGGCATCAATGAGTTTATCCTTTAACTCTTTAACTCGTAAATTCCACCTTATAGGAAAATGAAAAAATTATTAGATTCATAAATGAATTCAAGCTACCTTTTGATTTACTTGAAGAAATTGATCAAAGGAAATTTGATCTAGCAATTAAATCAAAATATGATACCTTGTGCATATGGTCAACCCATATATGTGCAAACATTCATCATTAATTTTTCACAAAGTATATTATTCCTTTCAAAATAATAATGGGATTAGTAGTTATTGCAAGGGACTTCACATGAGGTTAGTGCATTTAATTATGAGTATAAAATTATATATTAAAAGAAATGATGAATCAATAAAGTACAAAGTTGGGGTACTTTCAAGGGAAGTCCAACTTCATTGCTCACAAGAAATTGGTCACAATTCTTTAATGTTCCTATACATTTAACATGAGTACATCTAGGAATGTCATCATCACCTCTTGCATGAAATGAATCCAATATTACAAAATTCCCACTAAGAAATAATACTTTAAGTGAAATAAAAACATTAAAAATGAGAGAGAGAAAAAAGAGGATTCTACTTACCAATAAGCATTGCCATCACATCTATGGCCATGCAACTTGTTGTCAACATTGTAATCAACATTACCTTTTCTATTATGTTCCGTGTAGTAAGTGACATACTAAATATAGGATCAATTCTAGTTGCTGAAAAAAAAGATTGTTAGAGCTATTAAAAAAATATTGTTCAAGAAAAACACAAGCATAGAATAGAACATGTGATGTACTTGAATCGACTAAAGCATCTACAACTAGGGCCTGACCCTTTGACCTATTCTACATACTATAAAAACCATTATTGAACTTTTTTTATAATTAAAAAACTACATTAATACTTATTGTATATGTCTAAACTAGGTGCATCAACTCATCCTCTCTCATTTTTATTTGAGGAGTCTAAGGTTGAAGTGATGCCAATAGAGTTAACTC
This sequence comes from Cupressus sempervirens, assembly GCA_028749045.1. Taxonomy (NCBI): domain Eukaryota; kingdom Viridiplantae; phylum Streptophyta; class Pinopsida; order Cupressales; family Cupressaceae; genus Cupressus; species Cupressus sempervirens. The sequence continues at coordinate 670,523,298 of CM053787.1, forward strand.
TCTTGATAATGCATGAAGGACCATTTACAATGCAAACATAGGATCAATAGTTGATGCAAAATCAACAATGAAGAATCCTACTCATCTTGCAACTCCTCATTGACTACTTGTTCCTTTCCCTCTTCTTGATTAACACTCATTTGTGAGAATAATATTATTAGTGCTATAATTAAAATCAATCCAAAATAGTACTGAAAAATAAAAAATAAAAAAAATACATTAACATATTTCTTGTATCTAATTTGTACAACAATGAGTTTTACTTGTTTGGAAGAAGAAGTCTTGTGAGAACCCTCATTGTCATGTGTATCATGTGGTTGTTGATCCATCCTATAGCCCTGTATTTCAAAACAAAATCATTGAGAAATGTTAAAACATATGTTTTATTATTCTAAGTTAGCAAAAAAATTTTTTTTAAAATAATGGTGTGTTGGATTCATTGAGTGTAGTTGATTTTAAATGCACGTAGTATGTACTACCTTGCCCATGATAATGGCTTTGTTTGTATCTATTTAATTGAAATCGTAATCAATAAGAAGCTCCTCCCTTCCACTTATTGATTTTATCACACATAAAACTACAAGATTTCTCTTGTGTGCCTTGAATATGCAATTGGGTCACTTCTTAGTTGATGCAAGTCATGTACTATTTATAAAACCTATAATATTTTCTGATGCTTTTGGCCTTCCATCAATGTACATAAATATTTTTTTAGTTTTTTCACTATTTTTTTTTTTGTATATAATTTTCTACAAGTGAATACCTACACATACTTTATTTATATCCAACAATCTACATCCAGCTGTTGTAATCATAGCAAGGTCCAACATATTTCATCAATTCAACAACATTTTTTTAAGAAACCATTATGATAAATCTACTTCCTTTTGTGTAACATTCGTATCTCCATTACCATGATCTTGTACAACCAATGAAGACATGGATTCCCATTTTAATCTTTAACCAAAATGTTGACAACGTTCAATCCATGCCATCATCCAATCTTGACCATTTGAAATAAAAAAATGTTTTGTATCCCACTCTTTAGAAAACAAAAGTAAATAGATGACTTAGAACAGATTTATTTTGAAGATTAAGAAATAATTAACTACAATAACATCTCATAATTCATTACATTTCACTTTCCTAAATCTATCATTCCCCACCAAGTACTTGCCATCAAATTTTTTTAATGGAGTTGAGATCCCAAATGCAATCTATATGACTCTTTGTTGCAAGATTAGGATGATATTGATTAATGTACACCATCATCTAGCATACCATTAAACCCTCAAGATGTTCTCTGTTTTGAACCAAACTCTTAAAACATTTCAAGTGTCTCTCAACCATCCACATTGACCTAGGCTATATAGGTCCACATAATTCAATCTCCTTGACTTGGTGTATAAGGTAGTGGTCTTGTGCATTAAAAAAAGATGAGGGTAAACACTTTTGCATTTTACACATTAGTTGACAAGTCCTTTTCTTCTAAATATTCTTTATGGATTTCTTTAGATGACAACCACCTACAAGGGATTCAAGACACAAAATATATAAATACAAGACTTTAAAATATATTATTTTTTTGATATATTGAACAAATATCATTTCGTATCGCATGTATTTTCCAAGATCATCTATCACTTATTTGATATTATTGTCGAAGTTGTCTAGGAGCAATAGGGGTAGCGTATACTGCAACAGTTGTCAACTAATATTTTTATTCTTTTCTATTGTAATACAATGAAAATTTAATGTACTTTCACAAATATATTGTAAATACAAAAGACCATGACTTACCTTGATGAAGGTATATCAATCAAGCATTTTTAGGCCTTGCCCAAGTTCACTTTTCCTTGATATGGGATTGCTTATATTCACAGTAAATCCTATAGGAAATCAATTTTTTCATATGACTTATTTTATGGCATTACTTTGCTACTCTGTTAATAGTGAAGGAAGGTCACTTGCATTAATCTAGTCTCTATTTGTATTTTATTCAACGATATTTTTAATTTTATGATTTGAATCATGAATGTCACTATAGTCTTTGGCAAGCTTTTCCTTGTCACGCCTTCCATCTAATATTTTCCACAATGTCTCTATTACATTATTTCCAATATGCATAGTATCGAAAAAATGGACAAATTGTAGCTTCTTGTAGTAGGGCAGCCTATAGAATTCTTTGGGATAATATTTTAGTCCCTTTGGAGGGTGATTGGTAATGCCTTGATGACCTTCACGATCATCAATTACATAATTATCCAAAAAAACACAATCAAGATATATAATTTCCAAATATAGACCATTAGGTGGAGTGATACTACCTCAAATTCTATTATATTCCTACTACCATAGCTAAGGTGTCATTCTCTATGGCTTTGATGTGGTATCTTCTTTTCCCATTGAAAAGATGTTTTTTTGACACTTTGATACTTATGATTTATGTGGAGGAAGTACCCATACTCATCAAACACCTACTTTCTTAAACTTTTGGAACATGATTAGATTTAATCTTTGGACCACACATTGGAAATAAAAAATTTCCCTTTTTTTGAAGACCTACAAGATAACGATACAATTAGATACAATACATTAATTTCTAGAATTATTATTATCATGTACAACTAGATTTTAGCATAACATACCATAGAACTATGTCAACCTTGGGGTGTCATGAATTGTCCACACAAGTGTTGCACAGAATTGATTTTTTTCTCCAATTTGTCTAGATATATCATACAGAGTGAAACCATTCCATAATACAAGAAACTCATTAATAAGAGGCACAATATATACATTCATATCTTTCACTTGGTAATTACCTTGTTGAATGAACAACATTAGATAGTTATTGCATGGCCATTTCACTCCAAGACTTATAATTAAATGTAGATAATGATAAAATAATATAATACCTAGAAAAATCATTTCCAACATAATGTGCTCCCTCTTTATTGACATCAATGGAGGAAGGTTATTGTTGATAATAAAAATAAGCCACATCAAGTAAATAGATCTTATCTCTCCAAATGTATTGACACCATCACATGCTAGAGACATCCGAAGATTTTGAGGTTCTTCTTTAAAGTGTTGCCACTTTTCCTCTTCTTCCATAAATGTTGAACCATGCACAGGTATTTGAATAATATCATCTTGACTTCTATTTCATGTATGGTAATCCATAAATTGTGCCAAGCTACTACACTCGAAAAATCATTTAGGACATGGAATAATGGGGAAGTAATGAAGAACCTTGCGATGCATCTTTTTGTGACTTGATCATCTAGATATCTACTCATATGGAGTTTGGGGCATTCTATTGTATTTTTGTGTTCTTTATGATAAATAACATGATCTTCATGATAGGTATCTATTCCTTAATAATTCATTCCAATATGTTTCATAGTGGCACATAATTCTTGGTATGAGCGAGGGAGAACATTTGATGGTGGTAAGAAGAAGTCACCTATCAATCTACAAAAAAAAATATAAGTTGTTAGTATAAACAATCTTAATGATACATTTTTCACCTTTTATAGACTTTAATTACATATATGACAAACCTTATCATGCGTGACATTGTTATGTTGGATAAACCATTCATAACCTTCAAATTCACCAACAACAATACAAAAGAGAGAAGAATTGATTGGGACCCCTCGTAAAGGGTCATGTTTTCCTTCTCAATTAGAGGTATATTATGGACAACCTCATTGTCATCCTCATCATAATCATCATCATCATCATCATCAATAGTAGCAACAACAACACCAATATCAAATGTGTCATGAATCAATGCATTTATATCATTGGATTCAAATATATTTTCTAGCACATGTTCATCATCTTCCATGGGATCATGATATTCAGCTCCATTATTCATAACTTCATGTTCCTCGACATTCACACCTTCATGTTCCTCTAATATGTGGTTCTCCATATCACGCACTACCCTATGGAGATCAACCTATATAGAAAATGATGATAATCAAACTCCATTCCAAGGTTCATATATATATATATATATATATATGAAAAACAATATAACAAACTTACCAATGGATGATAATCAAACCCCCCTTCAATTTCACCATTCTCCCTACAATTTATCTTAGCTATTTTGATACCAATTATAATTATCTTGCTCTTAATTCTTCTGAAGCCTTTAGCCATTTTCAAAATCTATTGTAGTTCACTGATCTACTTAAACCTTCTTCCACATAGGATGGCAAGATCATAGCTCTAGTACCATTTGTAATGACTTGTTTCAGGGCCATTAGATTTTAAATCATAACTGTGCATATATTTTATGCTTTTCTCTTATTGATGATCCCCTTACCAATGTTTTTATTCCCTTTTTTATATTTTTAAATCGTAAGAGTTGTGTCTTTTTATAATATAATACTTATATTAATAATATAAGTATATTAACATATATTATATTAAGAATTATACATAACATATATTATGTGTATAGTGATATCATTCTTTACAGTATTAGTGATATAAATATTATTTATTTATATCATAACATGTGTGTGTATATATATATAGATCTGTATCTATTTATAATTAATATTCAACAGTATATTATTTAATATCTAATTACTATATATATATAGTAGTATTTATATTATTATGATCTATAATAATTTAAATTTTCATATTAATAATATTATATCATTCATATCTTATTTTCTTTTTCTATATTAATAATTATTAAATATTATTTTAGTGGGGTTATCACACTCCTCCCTTCTTGAATTTGCTTGTCCTCAAGCAATTGGTTTGATCCTTATTAATTCATAGTCAGGGTTTATTCTGTTTTTTGCATATGTGTTAGGCACTTTCAAAGTAGACATGTTGGTATATAATATCATGTACAAGAACATATGAATCAAGACATAAAGTGGACACATTAATGCATGATGCAAACACAAGGTAGATATGAATGCATGAAGACACAAAGAAGACATGAAGCAAAAAAATTGATGCATGAAGACATGATGTAGACACATAGTATACATGTTAGAATCTAGCTTACAAATTGAATAAGAAAAGTGTAAGGAAATGTTTTACCACTTTGATTATGAATGTCATGCTCCTTTCCCCTACCTTGAAAGTTAGATTGAAAATGGATATTTTGTATAGCTAGTACTATAATAGGGTGTATAATTCCACAGTGGATGGTAAATTTACCATGGCTCTAAGTTTGAATACGCTTAGCTTGGGGCTTCCTCAAACCTTAGTCCATATTGGGATTCCTTTTCCCCCAATGTGACTTATTTACTCCTACCCCTATGCACACTACCTACCCACTAGGAGGATATTTAATTTAATTATGGATGGAAGGTTTACTGCTGTTCTGAGTTTGGACACACTCAGCTTGGGGCTCCCTCATATCTTAAAATCCATATTTAGATTCTTTTCCCTCAACGTGACCGATTTACTCCTCCCCTTGTGCACACTCCCTATCCATTACATAATAGGTTGGAAATGAATTTCTATTTAATTGGCCAATAGCATCATCTTTTGAAATAACTTTTAATGTGCTACCATATAGTATTATATACTCATATATATAATTCAAATATCTTATTTAGATAATTGGAAATCATATTCATCTCATTATTAGACTATGATATTCATATGGAATTATTTAATTGATTATATTAGACTTTAAAAAATACTTCACAATAATGATAATATTAATTAAAAATTGATCATATTCTTAATTAAAAAATAGATTAGTAATTACTATGTTCCCTATATTGCATATACTCTAAACCTAACATTCAATATCCATTATGACTAGAAAGTATATTGCTCTTATTAAAAGTACAAATATTCTTATTCATAATAAAACATAATCATAATGATAAAATTTCATTTAATAACACCACTTACCTTTTATCCTTCAACTTTAGGCACTCATACCTTTGTCAAAACCTTATTATAGGGCTTTGTCATTGATATTATCATTGGTATGTGAATTGTGCAATCGAACTTTTTCCTTAATACTTCCATGTTTTGTGGTGATTAAATGCCCAGGTAGAAAGAGCGAGGTTTGCCTCATGATGCGATATTGATGTACACTTTATCCCTATCTAGCTAGGATAACCTCCTACCAGTCTTTGCTACTTCTTTCCTTGTGTTGCATTTTTGTACATCACCGATCACTTCCATTATAGATCAAAACTTTTAAAACATCATTAAAACTAATACTGATAATGTATGTCATATCTTCTTCTAGAAAATTAAGAAGCTACAAATACCCACATCTAACTTGTATGGAATCATGGAGCAATTAATATTCTTACTGACAACATAGGGAAGTTTGATGCAATAGAGAGGAGTAAGGTTGGCCATAGTAGTGTCATTGAGTTTGAGATTTGTAGCAAAGTTCTTTAAACACTATCATATCTACTGTGTGCCCTCTAGAGGATTCATGAGAATTGATGGAAAATTTGAAATCTTGCACAAGCACACGCATGCCTCCACAAAATCTCTATATGCATTTCCATTTAATATCCCTGTTGGTTCTATCTCCATGATTCTTCTCTTTATTCTAGAGTTCAACAATTCTCCACCATAAGAAAAATTCATAGGATCTCTAAAAGATATAGATTATTCATGCCATGAAATTTGCCTCAGAAAAAACTCTTTTTCTCCTCACAACTCATTCTCATGTCATTTTCTTTAATCAGCTTTGCATTGTATATAGCATATAAAATTTGTTTGGGTTGCAATTAAAATATAACAATCACAGTAATATGTTGTAATCTACTAGAAATCAATGGATATTTTCTTAAGGTTACCTTCTCCTCTAATTCACACATGACTCTTCATTTTGCTTTCTAATCAAGCTTCTCAAATCGTGATCTTCTTGTTGATTCACTTTTGCAAATTTACAATGCTACTTTGAAAAGAAATGTCATAGGGACAACATAGCTTCACCAAAACCATGTGAATGTTAGAAATGAAAACAAAATTATAAATTTGTCAATTAGGGCCATTGTCAATCTCAACTTCCTTCTAGCAGACAAGCTATATTTTGGAAGAGCTATCTTTGATACCAATTCTAATTATCTTACTATTAATTCTTCTGAAGCCTTCAATCATTTTTAGAATCTATTGTAGTTCACTGATCTTCTTAAAACTTCTTCCACATAGGATAGCAAGATCATAGCTCTGATACCATTTGTAATGACTCATTTTAGGGCCATTAGAATTTAAATCATAATTGTGCATATATTTTATGTTTTTTTCTTCTTGATGACCCCCTTACCAACATTTTTATTCCCTTTTTTATATTTTTCAATGGTAAGAGTTGTGTCTTTTTATAATATAATAGTTATATTAATAATATAATTATATTAACATATATTATGTTACAAATTATACATAACATATATTATATGTATATTGATATCATTCTTAATAATATTAGTGATATAAATTTTATTTATTTATATTATAATATGGATATATATATTGACTTATAATTAATATTTAATAATATATTATTTAATATCTAATTACTATTTATATAATTATATAGTAGTATAATTTATATTATTATGATCTATAATAATTTATATTTTCATATGAATAATATTATATTATTCATATATATTATTATTTTTTGTATCTTAATAATTATTAAATATTATTTTAGTGAGGTTATCACATTCTTCTTGTCTTTAAGCCATTACAATCTTGCAAGGACAATAACATTTGTCATCTCCTTATTTTTTGGGAGTTAGACAATAATCTAGTGTTTGTTTCCCTATTTTGATCAAATTCCCTTGTATTATCTGACATGATCCTTCTTCATGGGAATAATTTTTTCTTGTACCCCTATTGAATTGTTTGTTCTTTCTAGATCTATCATTGATAGCCATTTCAACATACACATTTGACATTAGAGAGAAAAGCTTGAAAAAAATTGGATGTGTTGTTCTTAATGATTTTATCTACACAAATGGTTTTGAAAGAAAAAATTTGATGTACTTAATGTGTATATCAGCAAAAAATTGGACATATTGTACTTAATATTTATATCTAGACATATGGTTTTGAAAGAAAAAATTGGTGTTATTAATATGTATATCTACAAAAATATTGGACATGTTGTACTTAATGTTTATATCTCCACATATGGTTTTGAAGATGGTAGAATTATTGAACAAGTTAAACTTTTATAACATACTTTGCATCTAGTAATTACATTAGAATTGTCTTGATTTTGTTATCTATCATTTATGATTCAAAACCAAAAGCCCCTATGAAACTAATAGTTGTTGTGGGTTTAGTAAGACTTAAATATGGCATTTTGGTTGGAAAACTCCAAAAACAAATTGGGGAAATACGTTTCACCTTGCCTTGCTCAAATTCACCACTATTCACTTTCAACATCCCACCTTTACATTTCACCCCTATTCAGGTTAACTAAAATTCTGTATGCTAATAGAACACAAACTTTTACGAAATTTATATGAAAAAATAAAGCCCTTTAGATTTTTCCAAACTAGGAATATGATTGATTTAACAAAAGATGGATTTATTAAGATTAATTTCCCAATAAAAAATCTCATTAAATATATTTAACATTAATAGAGTGCAAGGAATCAAGAAGTCAGGTCCATTAAAATACAAACATTAATGGATACTACATCATGAGAACTAAATAATCAAGATTAAGAAATGTCCTCAAAATGTCCCATCGATTATCTTAATATGTATTTGGTTGAAGATTCATTCTTGTCTAAATAGGATCATCTAGCCCAGCATAATACCAATTTGGAGATAATGCAGTAACATGATAATGAGGATTTGAAACAAAATAGTTAGAGAAAGAGAGAGAGTGCATAAAAATGCAAAAACTAGCTGCAAGAATAGTGTGTGTACCACTTTTAAGTAGAGTAACGCAAAAAATTGTCAATGATTGCCTAAGGAAATTGTAATGCTCTTCTTCAAGAAGGAAAATTTCTTATACTACATATGCATTCTTAGAACACTAAATTGTAGAAAAAATGCATCCTCTTGGCTTGAGTTCACCCTAGCTACACTTTTCCCTAGCTCCTCTTTGGGTGCAACCATATTTTGGGATCAAAAAATGACAAATTCAAAGAAAGAGCACAATGTAATGGCACGGGCATGGAAAAATTGGTATATATAGCTAGTACTAGAATCTTTCAACTCTCTCTAGCTCTCCCTCCACACTACTTCAACTCCTTCATAACTCTCCATGTGGAAATGATCAATGTCAACCAAATGGGGAACATGTTTTCTTTTATTTTTTTATAATCACACGAGCATCACAAGTACAATGCCAAGGTCAATATTATGATGATATTAGTGGCACTTGCAAAAAAAACATAAAAATCAAACACAAATAAAATTGCCATTGCAATTTTACTCAAAATGTTGTAGTGTAAATATATGGAGTATTTAGGAAGAGATTTTAGAAATAAGTTTGTATAGGAAGACATTTCCAATTGAAACTAAAGCACTCTTAAGCTCCTATGCTCGAAATGATCTCAATGATTACAATCTCATAGAATATGAGGGGTTTAAATAGTCTACAAAGCAAGATGATTGTAAATAACCTTATTATAAGTCTTAATCAAGATATTCTTATAGTACAAGAAAAAAAAATTCCTTCTACCTCTTCCTTTGTGATTAGTAGGTAGATCTAAGCCTTCATGACTCTATTTGTCCATCAACTATGATGGTGCTTCACGTGGGCTAGCCATTCTTTAAAAGTCAACCCTCTTGAATAGCTCTAATTTTGGCCATGGAAAGTAGGTCCAACATATGGTCCTTTCTCACAATAATATAGAACTAGAGTGGAATTTGACTAATGAGTATGCCATAAATAGGGTGGGAGAAAGGAAGAACTAAATTGGGATAAATTCCTTTTGGTTAGTAAGGACAATAAGTTTAATCATTGGATGGTCATGAGGGATTTCAAAACCCCTATTTTCCTTTCTGAAATGAAAAATGTTTTATGATCATTTTTTCTAAGTCAATGCTAGATATAAATAAATTTATCTCAGAGGGGAAGGTCTAGGATTTAGATCTGCAAGGTGGAGTTTTGCATGGTACAACATGCACTCTAGAAACAACTTGGTCCAAGTTAGGTTAGACAGGTGGAATCTTTCCCTAAATTGGAACTTCGTTAATGATTTTTTAGTTTCTTCTATTTTCATATTTGGGTTTGATCATCATCCTATTTTATTTAAATGGCACCCTCTAGTACAACAAGATAAATATCCTTTCTAATTTAAGCTGATGTGGACTCTTAACTTGGATTTTCCCACTCTTATGAAAGAATAGTAGAGTTGTAAACTTATTGGTACTGACATGTTTTAACTTGTTTGTAAACTTACAATATTGAAGGAGCACCTTAAACATTGGTATAAGTTATCCTTTGGAAATATTTTTGAGAAAAAAAATAGAATAAAGGACAATCTACACTCTTTACAAAAGGACATATCAACTATGGGATGAGACCAGTAAAGGAACAAGAAGTAAAAGTGTCATTTGTTTGATCTCCATTTCTTAAGGGGGAGACTTTTTGGAAGTAAAGGTCCAACATTCAATGGACCAAGGAAGGAGACAAAAAATCCATATTTTTCTATCAATCTATGTTAAAGCATAGGAAAAGGAACTTGATTAGAGAAGCAAGTTTAAAGAAAGGCAATATTATGGATAAGGTGGAATTTAAATAGAAGGTGGTCTCTCACTTTTATGACCCTCTTACCTAGCCCTCCAATCATCCTTTAGAAGCTAGAATGTCCAATCTACTCCATTGTGTTTCCACTTGTATTCTTCTTGAAGATCTATTGATGTTGGAGAAACTTGTTACTATGCATGAGGTTAGTGTATATGAGCAATGTTAGTATGCTAATAGAAACCAAATTTAAATAAAGCTTCTACAAACTAAACAAAATTCATAAACTTCAAGATAGACTAAGATGAGCTCTCAATTGAGAATATGAGCCATTAATGGGCTCTCTCAATGAGAAGCTCTCTTGTTGAGTGGCTTTGTCTAAATAGATAGTATGTATGCTCAAGATTATGCTTCAAAAAGGGCTTCAAATGGAGTTGGAATTCGGGTGTGAGTGTATGGTTTTGATGTAAAATGGCTTCTCAAAATGGCATTATGACTTTACTTCATGGATTGTGTTAAAATGTCTTGGGAGAGGATTCCTTAAATAGGCAAAGGGCTTGAGGGATCAAGGGCTAGGATGCAAGGATGTGAAAAAGCTTATAGAAGGCTCAGATTGCATGAGAGGAGAGCACATGGATTGTGCTTCCTTACAACCAATCAGGGAGTGACACATGTCACATGGTGAGAGGATGGAGGAAAGGGGAAGGATGAGTCAACAAAGGAGGCTCAAGGGATAAAATCTTCATAAAGACCCTCATAATGACTTGTAAGAGCAATAAAAGGGCTTGGAAGAGTCATTTATGGCCTAGTGGGCTTCATAAAGTTTTATGGTTGAGATATTTTGAGGGTGATGAGAGAAATTTCGACTTGGACTTGATTAGGAGGGTTTCAAGCTTGCTTAGGCTTGTGCAAATGATTAGAGGATGGATTAGGATGGTTTAGGATTAGCTTAGGGATAGGCAAGTGGATGGCATTTAATGAGGGTGGGTGAAGGAGGAGATATTTGTTAACTTTGGCTTGGGTTAGTAATTCTTAACCCATGTTTAGGGAATGTGACAAGGTTAGGAGGGGATTAGGATTAGGTTTAAAGACATCTTCTAGAAGAGTCTAGACTTTGGATGAGGATAAAGACTTTCTAGAATAGTCTAGAATTTCCTAGGATGAGGATGAAGACTTTCTAGAAGAGTCTAGAACTTCTTAGGATGAGGATAAATTAAATTTTTAGGAAATAAATAAAGTTTTATTTATTTCAAGGGTTTGGATTGAGGAGATATTTATTAAAACTTTTTTAATAAACATGAGGATTAATATTTAATCTTAATTAAATATTTTGAGTTGGGATTAGGGGTAGGAAATGATGAGATTAGCCTTTAATCGAAATTAAAGAAGGATTAGAAGATTTTGGAAGAGGTTATTGCTCATAAGGAAATTGGCCAAGTTTTGGGCAAAAAAAATTCTTTTTATTTATTTTAGGATTTTTGGTCAATTTATTAATTAAATAATTAATAAATAAGGAAATAATGTTTAAATAAGATTTAAACATTTTTGAGAGGGATTCCTTAATTAAATATTTTTAATTAAGATAAAGGGATTTAATGGCATAAAAATTAATTAATTAATTAATTAATTAATAAATGATGATGTCATCAGGGATTTTTTCAAAAAATAAAAATACTTTATTGTTTAAAGGATTTTTAGGTGTCTACAGTTAGAGCTACCACCTTTATCCTATGACCTCACAAGCCTAGGCTTGATGGTTTTCCTCCACTGTTCTTCCAAAAATACCAAAGGATAGTGGAAAACGATGTGTTTTGGGAAGCTAAAAAGTTTTTTTTACTTTAGGGGCTATCTAGAAAAATATCAACACCACCTTTATAGTTCTCATAATATGAAGGATTTTAGACCTATTAGCATTTTTAATACCATACATAAGACTTTTTTCCCGATTTATGGTTTCTCAAATCAAAACTTTTCTTAACCTCTCTATCCACCCTTGACTAAAAGGCTTTGTCCTTGGCAGGAAACAAAAATGAATTCTATCCTTATAGTTCATGAAATAATTCACTCTATGGATAAAGGAAGAAAAGAAAGTAAAATTCTTAAGATTGACATTTCTAAAGCTTATGACATGGTCTCTAGGGGATTCTAATTAAGGTCCTTAAGAAAGTATCATTTAGAGGGAGAATCCTTTAGTTGATGGATGAATGCTTCAAAATGGCTATGTATTTTGTGTTGGTTAATGGTTCCCCTAAGATTTTCTTTAGTATTGTAGGTTATCTAATACAAGGTTATCCTTTTTCTCTTATCTCTTTATCATATGAGATGATTTTCTTGGCAGAACTCTTAGTAGGATGATGGACACTAGTACTATCAAAGGCTTGATACCCTCATCTATGGCTGATGCTAAAGACAAGAAGATTATTCTAGAGCGTTATTCCCTAGCTTTGGGTCAAAAATTAATTTTTTTCTTAAAGTGATATGTACATTTCTAATAGCCCCTAGATGATCTAAATTTGAATATCTTTTATTATTCGTTGCTAGATTGCTACATTTTTGGAAGAACATCTTGGTATGCTCTTGAATTTGGCTAAGATGGACAATAATGTTTGTGCTAATTTTCTAGAAAGGATCTAGTTGGAATTAGTAGCTTGGAAGGGAGCTCTTCTAAGAAATGTTGGGAAACTCTAGATGCTCACAACAGTTCTATAAAGCTCTTCTTAGTATGTATTGTCCATATTTTATATGCCAATTCTTTGTACCAAAAATGTTGTATGTTATAAAAAGAAATTTTCTATGGGCTAGAGTAGAGGACAAGAATAGGATCTCTATTGCAAAATGGAAAATTATCTACTCTCAGAGGCATCAATGATGCCTAAATGTAGGCGACTCCCACTTTTGAACTTATCCTTCATTTTGAAGGTTGAATGGAACATGATGAATTTAGATTTGGAATGGGATAAGATTTTAAGAGGTAAGTATATCAATGATGAAAATGTGCCAGCCTTCAGAGGAACCCCTTATTTGAGGGTTGGCTATTTGGAATACTCTAAAGACGACCATCTCTCTCTCGTCTCAATGTTCCTCTTGTTAGGTGGGTGATGGGGCAATTATGAACTTTTGGACAAATGCTTGGGTAGATATGCATGTATTTTACTTTCATCTTATGTCTTTCACTCTAAAAAATGTTCTTACTAATAGAATGGGATTAATGGTTAGGGGGTATTGGGAAATAATGGACTATAAGGTGAACTGGAAGCTAGAGATCACTTGGTTTGAAGAGACATTAAAATGGATTACCTCTAAATTTTAATTCATTTGAATATCTTAATATTTTATTGAATAGACCACATGGATGAAGTTGTCTAGAAGAATTCCAAATTGGGAGATTATACAATTAAAACTAGTTTTGATCTATCAGTTCCTAGCTAGCCAAGACTATTTGACTTAAGGAGGATTTATGATAATAAATCTATTCCAAAAGTTAAGATCTTTGATTGGAAACTTTTTCATAATAAGATTCTCACATTTTTTAATTTCCAAAAAATAGGTATTCATGTTTTTAATAGGTGTGTTCTCTATGAAAATTATGTTAAGTTAATTTCCTACATTGTATTCTCTTGCTCTTATTCTTTGGAAGTCAAACAAAGAATATTGTGCCTATTCAAAGTGAAATAGTGTTGGAATAATGACCCTAAAGAAGTCTTTAGTTCTTGGAGATCCCCTTCTCCTCATCCCTTTATCACTCAAATATGGAGATAGTCCCTCATGTATGGTTGTTAGTGACTCTAGAAGGAATGCAACAAAAATATGTTAAGGAAAAAATGTAAAAATGCCAAATTAGTGCATATAGGACTCATCCATAATGTGAAGGACAAATAAAACTTCACTTCCTTTCTTCCTCAATCTTCTTGTGAACATTATAGTGGATGGCTTAGTGATGATCGCCTTGCCTTTCTTCTTCACTGGTTTTTCTTCTTTTTCTAACTCCTCTTCATCCTCTTCTCCATTACCCTCAGTCAACATAAGAGGTGTGATAGTTTTGAGTTTTTCTATTCTCCTCTTTCCTTTGTTAACCACCTATGGAAGCTTGATTTCAAGCTCTATTATTGCCTTTGCCTCATCATATGTTCCAAAGTGTCATACCTTTGGATCAATCAGTTCATTTATCAAGGCTTCAATAATGTCCTTTAAGTCATCTATATTTACCTCATAGGGTAGAGGTTTTACCCATACAACTTTGGGTTTCACTACCTAGATTTAGACTTTGTCACATTCTACCATGAAACAAACATCATCTTTGTAATTTTCAATCAATTTTTCGGGTATCTCGAATCTGTTATTCATTTTCTCCCTAGAGACATCAAAATAATTATCCATTATACTAACAAAATTATCTCCCATTTTTGCAATATACTCATTGATTTGATATAAAACTCGCACATCCTTTCTCCATACTACTATGCCTTTTCAAGGGAAAAAATTTTGAACATAGAAAAATAAACAAGTTAATAGAGAACCAAATTTACAAGGGTTGCTTTTGGATGTTCTAATACTTTCCATATTCTTGTTGAACTACTTCAACAAAAAATCTGCAAGGTCATATGATAGGTTATTCTTCACAACTTTCTATGCCAAGTCTACTACTTCACACGACACACTATTTAGACAGCTAGAACTATAGATCTTGTGAGCTATCACATGTATACCAAATTTTAACTCTACATCAGTTATACTACTAATCCTCATACCTCTGCCATCCCACTTGGCTAGGGTTTTCTTTTCTAACTCCTCCTGACCTAGGGTTTTGGTGGTTTTGGCCTTTGATAGCATGGGAAGGCTAGTGATGTGATGAATCATCTTCTTAGTGATCAAAACTAGTTGCTCAGGCCATAACTGACCATTGTAAACTTGGCTTAGGATGTATCAAATCCATTTGATTTGGAAACTTTAGGGTAGGTGCGGAATGTGGGTTAAACCCTCGTCTTCCAAGTGCTTATGTTCAAGTTTAAGAACACCATTTACACACAATTTTCCTAGGGCATCATCCATCTCTAGGGTTACAATTTCTTGAATTGCACACTTAAAATGAGTTTGAATATCATTAACGAGTAGTACCTTAGGAGGGATCTACAATTGTACTATGTTTGGATCGAGGGTTTCAACAATTGCCAGCACAAGTTTGAAATTAGGTGCTTTCCATTCGACTTCTCAGACCAAATTTTTTGACCTTTTCCTTGCCTTGCTACTAGTACTTGATGCTGCCATGGCTACTTGGTAGGTTATGAAAAACTTTACTGCAAATTTTGCTCGAAGTCACTTGATTTCTCTATAATTTGCTTGATCACAATAACACTTAAAATTCTTAGTGAAAATGATTTTGATTTCCTACATTTCTGTTAAAAAATTCACCACTAATGCTCAGTATGAAGGTAACTATGATGACATTATTATGTTTGATAGACTATCATCCACTATCTACTTGGATTACTTGGTGAAGGCTTCATAACTAAGTAACCATGTGTGATTTGTTACTCTCAACCTTGCTTGATAGAGTCTATGACCCGACCTTACTCAGAAAATAAGTCAACTTAGTGATAACTGATACCAATCTTCTTTGATGATCCTTTTGTATCTTGAATACTAATTTGGATCTTTACTTCCTTTCAATTTTGGAACTATTTGGATGTGATCTTAATAACGCAGTTCCAGTTCTTCCTTAAGAAATTAGTTGGAAATGGTAGAGTCACCCACTTCTTGAGTGACATGACCATCATTTCTTGAACTAGCTTCCTTTGTGGATTTAGGAATCCATTGCTACCTCATTTTCTTTCTGATGTTATCTACTTTTGCTTTCTTTTCATTTTCAATTCTACCCGAATTCATGCAATTCTTAGCTAGATGACCAAGTTTTGTACAAGTGAAACATCTTATGGTGGTATCTCTCTTCCTTGTATGATGTTTAACACAATTCTTGCCACTGTGTCCATATTCTCCATAGTTATGACATCTACACCAAGTGTTATAGTCACAACCAAATATTGCTTTCACAATTTTCTCCATTTGATTGAATGACTTGGTTCTGCATTCTAATGCCTTGTGACCTTGTTTCTCGTATTTGTGACACTTGCCTTCAAATTTTTGTTTCTCTTTGCATTCATTAACCTTGTGATTAAGCTAATTTCAATTGTAGCATTTATCATTGAATTTTGCTTTACCATTACTCTAACATTTGTTTGATGTATGACCTTTATTACTATAGAGATTGTAAGTACGTCTTTGATTCCTTTGAGAACCTTGATTGGATGATTCACCTTCTTCTTTGTATCCAATTATTGCTTTACCTTTTTGTCTATAGAGATTCTAATCATTTAGCTAATTTAATTGATTCATGTTTTCTTGGGATTTCGTCATTCTTTCATTGATTTTCTTTTCAGTGTTTAGGTCATTTTTCAACTTTTGATTGATTTTCTTTTTAGATCGTAGCTCACTTCTTATTCTTTCATTGATTTGTCTTTCAAAATTTAGATAATTTCTTCTTATTCTTCCTTTAATTTGTCTTTCCAAATTTAGATCATTTCTTGTTCTTTCATATATCTGTCTTTGGCTCATGATTTCCTCATTCACATTGGAGATTTGATCCATAAGATCCACATGCTGAAGAGATTGGTTCTAGTTCTCATTGTGCCTTCCATCAATTTCTTCTTTCATCTTGTTCCTTTGTTCCAAGATTTCACATAGCCTTATTGACTATATTTCTTATTCTCTTTTAAGCTTTCTTACTTCTTCTTGCAGGGAACCATTCTTCTCTAAGAGTTCTTTGATTTCATCATTTTCTTCATTTGAACTGCTTGAGGGGAAAAAGGCTGCAATCTTTTCCTCAATGTATTAATGATCATTCATTTGATTTTCAAGTTTCTTCATTCTTTTCAAGGATTGGGAAAGTTTCTCCTTAGCTTTCTTGAGTTGTGCAATGGCCATTTCTAGATCTAGCTTTTCATTGTCAATTGCCTTATGAAGTCTGAATATCTCCATTATCCTTGAAATTTTCTCAAGTTGTCAAGCTTTATCCTAAGAACCACAAAGCTCTGATACCAATTGTTGGAAATATTCAAGACTATGCTATGTTACTAAGAGGGAGAGAGGTGAACTAGTAACCTCAAAAACTTCACCAAATTTAGATCTTAATTGCAAAAATCCAATTAATATTTAATTCATTAAATTAGATCTAACTATATGCATGAGAAACTAAAAGCATAAAACATTTATAACACTTGAACATAATAATTTGGTGACCCAAAAACCTTCCAAATATAAAGTAAAACTAGGGTGGGGATGATACCCACAAAACTTCAATACTACAACATAAATTTGGCCTATTAAAGCTAACAATAATTAGTTCTGATGATTTTCCCTATTAGGAGTAATTAGGACTGCTATGTCCACCTTCTTAGAGGTTTTACAAACACACAATGAAATATGCACTCCATAAAGAGATTTGACAAAAGATTATTAAGTCTACCTTGATAAAATATTTGGACTAGTTCACCTATTAGGATGAAATGGTAGATCTCTAACTTACAATTGATTTGCTGATAAAGATTCTTTCAAGTAATGATCACCTTTATGTGATAGATATGACTATGTTGTTGCTTTGTTGATATGGCCTTACAATACACTTTGTCTACTGTTGATTCTCATTCACATGCTTCTATTCTCATTATTTTTCACACAATCATACTTTTCCATACTTTCATACTCTGCCTTGGATATGATACAATACGTTACATATATATCAATCCAATTTACATAATTACAAAGTCGTCCAATATACAAGTTAACACGAATATTACAAAGTCATTCCATGTGTATATACTTGGGTTCTAAAGACTGACTTGGTGAAGTTCTAATACACAACGTCCACTATCACTACTTAACATCATCATGCATTCAATAGAAGTAGAAGCTCAGTCCATACTAATTATCTCAATGCAGTCTCAAACTCAATGTGCATTGGTGACTTGGTAAAAACTAAATTACTCGTTTACCATGACTAAACTCGGTAAACGTTAATCATCACATAGCTTCATTAACACTAACTTCACTTCAATTGAACTAATAGCCCAGTAGAAACTACAAAGCTTGGTAACCACTGAACTGCTTGGGTTGAACTACTAGACTTCACACTACCTGATTCTGCTCAGTTTGAGCTAATTGCACTTCACACTAACTAAATTCCCTTGGTAACCACTAGAATACTTGGTAGGAACTGTAGCGGTCTATGCCTACTAAATTACATGGCAAACACTGTAGATTATTCAATGAGCTTGGTAACCATACATAATATGAATAGGTGTTATTACTAATAGAAAACTTGACTAAATATCAACAACAACAAGTCCAATCATCATATGCAATGAATCAACAATAAGTTGCTATAGTAGAAATAGCAATTTTGAGAATATACATCGATCTAGAATGAAAATTCTATCAAATCTTGAGTTATTCCTAAGTTTATATTGGTAATGTATTAGTTTCTAAGAATATTAATATCATTGTGCAATTTTTAGAATACAAATAGATCTTAAATGACAATTCTATCATATCTTGAGTTTTTCATATCACTAATTTATTAGTTTCAAAAAATATTAATACAAGGAGGAAATTTTGCAATATTTGTGTCTCTAAAGTCTATCTCTAAATTCTTCTATAGGGGATAGATCTGAAGGAAAGAATGTGAGTGAAGGAATTTTGAAGTATAATATCAAATAACGAGTCATTTACATCCCTAAGGTGTGATAGCCATCATTTTTACTTTGCCTATTGTCTAAAATTATTAAAGTGAGAGTGCCTTGATTTGTGTTATGCAATAAAGATGATAAGTTGTGACCTAGAAATCACTACTACAAAGTGCATGAAATATTTGTTCTCTTAGTCATGCTATCAAAGAAGATAAGAGTAATTAAGTTAGTGACATAGTTAGCTTAGAAGAAGATGCATGTGATCGCACTATCATGGTGATAAGAGGAAAATGATTGAAATAAGCTATGACATGCTGAAAATAGCTAAAAGGCACTTCTTCAAATGGTTGCATGGTTAATAAATGTAATACATGATCAGACCGTAACCATGTAATGTAGTCAAATTGAATGAAAAATTTAAAGGGTCATGTAGTCATGATGTTAAAGAAATAGTAGTAAAGATAAACAATAAAGCGACGACTAAGTTAAAAGTGCATAAAATAGTTTTTGCTCACCTAGTCATGAAGAAAAACTATTATCAGATAAGCCAAGCTATAACCTAGAAAAGTCTTAAGGTTAAACTTTGTACAATATCTTGATTGCATATTTGTAGGAATAAAAACTTGAAAGTGATGTGTGCAAAGCTGTGATTTCATGGTTGCCAGGGATATTTGCATGACCACAAACAATAAGTGTAAATGTTAATGAAATAAAGTGACCATGCGATTAAGGTTAAAAAGAGGTCAGATCTTCAAGGGTCCTAGATGAATATTTGATGGACAAAAATGTTAGATAGAGTACGAATTGGAAAAAAGGGTTTGAAGCTATGGTCATCTAGTTGCTAGTGTTTAAGTACTAAGCCAAAAAAATGATTTCAAAATGATGAACAAAAGGGGTCTCTGGGTCGCAAGGATGGTTTTTAATGAAATAATGACTATCAAGGAGCCTCATTATGAATTAAAAGTGTTGTCCTATCAAAAGTGCATAAAAAGTTAGGAAAGGTTGGTAATACAAGTATATTTTGGCACTTTTAAAGAAATTGAGATTTTTTCACACATATTGACATAAATAAACATAAATGCTCACTTTACTACATTTTTTCTCTATTAATAGGTTACTTTAATGGTATTTTGAGTTATATCATTTTTCATAACCTAGAGATAGAATAATGAGCACTAAGAGATTTCCTAAATTTTTAGAAATTTGCAGAGCTTTTAGAAGTTTGATATCAATTGACAGAATTTGTTTGTAAGAATTTGATTGCAGAATCATGGGACAAGAAGAAGGTGACATAATAGCTTAGACTAACATGGAATATTCTTCTCAATCTACTAAACAAAAAAAAAAGCTGGCAACCCTAAATGTAGAGAAGTGGGTATATTTCCTTGTAGGGTCTTCTCATGTTCAAACCTTGAATGCACATGTTTTCGTAGACGCATATGCTTTTTGAAGTGATTCCATTTTACTTGATACAAATAGAAGTGATTTTTTATGGTATTTCTAACATAATAGGTTTGAAAAGTCACCAATTTGCAACTCCTAGATTAGGAATGTGGAAAAAATGATAATGCCAGAAGTAATAGTGGATGTTGGTTTGATAAAGGCATTGATCAAATCGTGCAATCCAATAACTAAATCTTTCCATAGGAAGGATATTAATATCCTATGTAGGCTGGCTAGGGAGACTTTCATTGAGGTCTTTGACCTAGGAGGACCTATGAAAAAGGAAATTGAGAAGGAGAAGATAAATGAAATATTCAAAAATTCTAAGACTTTCTTTACTAGGCACATTCCCAAGTCAAAACTAGAAAAGGTTGAAATGCCAATGAAGGTAGGAGATCTTATGCCACTTGAATTTTTTTGCAAGTATTTTAGGTATACCATTTTTGGGATAGATAAGGTTATAAGAGTTTATGGCATAATAATACCCCAGGATACATATATATCATTGCTTTGGATATTCAAGATCCAAATCATAATGTTGGGTATGATTTTGTGCAGTATATCATTAATAGGATGCATATGAAATTGTTGCACCTCATAATGGAGAACTTGGGAACTTCAGATTCTTTCATTACTCATTGTTGATGCACATCATTCTATATAAGAACATAGGGCATATAAGTCTGGACTTCATTGAAGTCACTTAAGAGAATGTAGAGAACTTTCCCATGTAGATTTGGACTCACTTTTGGAAAAGGTTTTATCCATATGCCAATGCTATTGCTTTTAACAATGATTTTATTTTTCCTAAAACAAACATGTTAGTAAATATTACTGAAATAGTACCTGGAGGGGTAAGGATGCTAATACGACCATCTTCTTGCCCGAATGGGGATAGGGTACTAAGTCATGATTGGACTAGTTTGTTTCTCTTTCAAATTTTTTCAATTATAAGGTTTTTTGGGTGTCCATAACCCCCTCATGTATTACCAAAATATATCCTTAAAATGTTAGGCCAATTAGAATTATTTTGGCAATTGTTGGTGATGAATAAAGAATATTTAGGTCCTACCATTAAGAAAGGCTCTTTTGTAACAAGGAGTAAAATGATAGGTGATTTTGTGATAGAAAAATATGCTATAGAAGAGATAGATTAGTGCATGGGAGAGTTCAAGCTTTCTTGAGCCCCTACTATGACCTATGATCCCAATGATTTGGTGAGGAATGGTTTTAAATAGATGATAAAGTACACCATCCCTAGCAGAAAACCAAATTGGGAAGAGGAAAACATAATGAACTATTTAGAAATAGAGGTTTGTAGGGATAGAACCCAAAGATGGAGTAAGATATTAAAAATTGAAGAAGTCATAAAGGCATCTGATCCATCATTTCTAGGTTTCTACCATTACACAACATACCTAGATAAGTATAATAGGTGCCTCAATAATTTTTATTATATAATGGCAAAGGTGCCTGCTAAAATTAGAGACAGAGCAGAGCCTTAATCCCTTCAACAAGAGGATGTCATAACCATTGATGTTGATGATGATCAGCCAAAAATTTCCTCATGGGCACAAGGGAGGAAGAAACAAAAAATGATTGAGATCCCTAGCAAGGTCAAAGGAAATGAACTTCAAATTTTTCCTAAAGGATTTAATTTTTCTTACACCATAAGAAACAATTTCTTGCTAAAGCAAGCAGGAGAGAATGAGAAGATGCCCAATAAAACTAAATTGAAAATTTAGATGCTAGATGAGTGAATCATTCAATATCAAGAGTTGATGAAGGATTGTGAATTCATCAATTTATATTAATTCAATACATTCTTATGCAAGGTAAGAAAAGTGATCTTACCTTATAGCTATAACCAACAGATTCCCCTGAGAAGACTATAGAGCTAGTACAAAGGCTGTAGGAATATGATATTAGAAGTAAGGTCCTCATAGTAGAAGAAGATAGAGAGGTTGTAATAAGAAGTGGGATGCTTCTCTTTCTAGGATGGGATCTAAGTTCATCTTTCATGCTAGACTAGATTAGAAGACAGGATAAGCCAGTCTCTTCCGAAGAGACCAATATTATTGGTGAGTTTTAGGGGTCTAGATTCAACATTGATAGTAAGACAATGGCTGTATGGAGCATGGATCCTAAGGGAAATAAGATAACCCTCATGGAGATAAAGGATTCCCCCAAGGTAATGAAATATTTTGGAATGTCACTACTATATCTAGTCATCAAATCTATAATCTACAGAACAAATCATCTTTGATGGGAAAGGGAAAAATGGATATGCTAGAAGAACAACTATATCAAACATACATCATATCCATTGATGCTAGCAAGAAGTATGAGGAAGAACTAAAGAGAAGTTATCTTGTAGAACAAAAAGGGCTACCTTAGAAGAAGAGACAAGAAGCCTTAGAACTATTACAAGGTCCATTATAGAGGTGATAGACCAGGAAGCCCAAATAGAAGTTGATGCAACAAATGTAGGAGAGGGTCAACATATGGATATAGATAAATGGGATGGTGCCAAGAAGGTAGAGATCAAGATAATTAAGAGCTTGATGATGCATAAGATATGTTCCATACAAATCGTATCACAAAATGTACTGCATAGCAACTACATTTCTCTGCAAGGAGCTAAATTACAATACTCAAAAGAATTAGACCTTCTATCCCCTTTATTCACAACATGGGGACCATATACACAATTCTTTGATAGGTTGGTTTGCCTGTTACACCAAAAGAAGGAATTATCTAAGGCAGTAATTATTAATGCAAGAAAGATGATTAATAGGGTGAAAGAATTGCATGAATTTTTCTTAGGAAAAATGAAATTTGTACAAGGTAGATGAAGAAAATTTCCATAGGGATTCCAAATTTTATTCCTACTATTCTAGATGCTAATGGTGTTATAAAGGAATGGCAAGAGTGGTCTTCCTCTTTTGGGGATATTTTGAGACATCCATAGTTTGTGGCCTATTGCAATTATGAGATAGATGTAATAGTTGTCTATGACATGATTGAATTTTTGTTTAGAATTAAGTAAAGCATGAGCAAGGTTACTAGAAAAATCAAAGCAATAACTCATACTAAATGGAATAAATACCTTAAAGATTTGGATGCAGTTAGAGATGCCACATGGCTAGATGTGGGTACTAAAATTGCCATCTGGAAAGTCATTGCTAATATAAAGGTTATCCCATATGTTCACAATGACTAAGCAATATAGGAATATAATTAGATGAAGAGGAAACAAGAGAAAGAAAATTAAAGTGATAGGAGCGTGAAGACTGACATAATTTGCAAGGATACCTGCTGAAAGTGCCACCTGCCAATTTTGTAATTGCATTCAAATTTTTTATTTAGTACAAAGAATGTTCATCATGTAATAGAATTTTTTGACATCTGAATCTTGTTGCAATCCTCTATGTTAGCCTCAAAATGGTTTTTGACACTTGAGTGCCAACACACTTAACCATTTGCTACATTGAAGCTAAGATCACTATGTATGCCAAGCCATAATATGTGCTAAGTAAGAAAAACCAACAGGTGTCGAGTGATCTTCAGGTGCCAAGCAGCCTTTAGGTGTTGAGTGAAGATCAAGTGCTGAGTGAGAATCAAGTGCTGAATGATTTTAGGTGCCTACCATAATACAAGTACCGAGCAATATTTAGGTGCCGAGTCATAAAGGATGTCGAGCAATACAAGAATGTAACAGGAGCCAAGTAAGCCAATTTATTACATGTGTTGAGCATCTGGAATCAAAAAATGCCAAGTAACACAGAATGTACATATGAGTTTGTAACTTTACGAATTCTGATGTAAACTATTTTCATGGTCGACATATGACGAATCTCAAAGGATTAAAATGATAAGATCAAATCTTTTGTATTTCCTATGCAATCTACATGCAGCCAATAAGAAAAATGGAGAAGGCATGCGACCAATAGTAAAAGTGCAAGGAACAAGCAGGAAATAGAGATTCAATTTGGATCGTAGATCCACACCTAACCTAAGTCTTCGAATGTCTTTATAAGGAAGGTGAAATCTCATTTTAAAAATATAGATGGATGAAGGAGATAACGAAATCACAAATGGAGCTCTAAGTGAAGAGTAGTAAGACTTAGAGGAAGAGACCAGCAATTAAATATCCAGTTAATCAACAACAAAGTAGGTGACACAAATGAGTATCAGATCTTAGAGGATCAAGGTCAAAAGAAAGAAAATCAAGTGCCTGTAATCAACAATCAAGGATTATAAACTATTATGTTTATCATAACTAATACTCTCTAGCCATTGTATTAGAAAGTAAATCCTATGATGATAGGTTAGCTTAACAACTATCTTGTAGATCCTTTAAAAAGGTGATTAAATCCTTTGACAGGGTAACACTTCACGTAAAGTGTTTGCAAATCCTTTAACTAGGTCACTATTGATATAGTGTAAAGCCTTTAACAGGGCTGACCATCAGAAGTGGTCAAACATTATTACTGCAATGATTTTGTGGGTATCATCCCCACCCCAGTTTTACCTTCTTATTCTTAGAGGGTTTCTAGTTTACCAAAATTTCTAGTGTTATGTGGTGATGCATATTTTTTTCTCACAATTTCTTAATGTTTATATACATGCATGTTCATTTCAAAGATATGTGATTAAGGATTTAAAACAGGTCAAAAGATAATACTTTTGAATCACCCCCCCCCCCCTCAGAAGCATTCTTTCCTTTAAGATATTCCAAAAATTGGTATCAGAGCTGATTTCTCTCAAAAAGGAGTCTAATAGCTTGGAGGAAAACATCTAAAGATGGAACTTTTCAAACTTGGAAAGATCATTGAGAACTAGGTGATAGATGTGCATCTTGCTCTACAAAAAGTAGAGGAAGCTAGAGTAGAATTAAGAAAATCTTTGAAAAGAAGAAAGGAGATAGCCATAGCTGAAAATGATACACACTACAAGGAGATTGATACCACACAAGTGTTTGCCAATGGAGACACTAAAGAATTTGATGTAGCAATAGCAGAACTAATGGAGAAAAACCAAGTTCAAACAAATGAGATAAGATCTCTCAAAATGGAACATGAATCACATGCCATAATGTTATGTGAAATCACTGAACAAAAGAAAAGAGTAGTTGAGGACAAAGTTATGATGGAAGATGACAAAAGGAATCTTGCAAACAGATTGGAAGAAAAATGTATTGAATTAACAAGGATCTCAAACATGCAGATGGATACACTAGCTCAAATGATGAACCTTCATCATGAACTCAATGTGAAAGATATTGAGATCTCTACTCTGAAGATGCAGAATGATCAATTGTAGAATGAATTGAATAAAGAAAAAGAGGTAGCAAAGAATCTCAACAAATCAAGTGAATCCATCAAGTACTTTAAACAGTTGATGAAATTTCCAAGATCAGCCCATGATACATCAGGACTTGGATACAACAGTACTGAAATTGAAGAATCGTCAAAAAGTGTTGAGCAAAAAAGTGACAAAGGTAAGGACTCTAAACCCATTTGTCATTATTGTAATAAAAAGGGGCATACTGCTAATGTTTGCAGGAGTAGAAGAATCAATCAAACAAACTCACCCAAAAACAAGAGTTACTGTCACAAGTGCAACATGCAAGGGCATATGACACAAGATTGCAGATCCAGAGTTACAAGGACACAAAGATTTGATGGACATTGTCATAATTGTAAGAAGTATGGACACAGAGCATTTGAATGTAGATCAAAGCCTATGTGGACATCAAATCAACCAACAAAAACAAAAGGAAATGAAAGTCAGTACCATTGGGACTACAACACCAGGTATAACTATCATTATTGTTAGGAATGTGGACATATACCCCAGAATTGCATAAGAACACATTTTAGAGGGAATTATAGTAGGTGGCTAAGCCAAACCACATGTTTCAGTGGCCTAAAAACTAGTCATATCAGTAGAAACTGTCCTATAAGGCCTAAAGCACCAAAAATTGAAACAAACAAGGGCAAAGAAAAGATTGATATGGAACACATTAGAACAGACATGAAGAAGACATGGCAAAAAAAGAGTGAATCAAGTACATCAAATGAAAGGGTCACTTCACCCACAAGGTCAAGTGATCATTTATCATCCAATTAAATCTCAAGATAAATCTATGGGGTTGATACATATAAGGAAGTATCATACATCAACCCTAAACCACAAAAAAGCAATGCAAAGTATAAATTAGCATGAAACAAGATGCCAAGAAAAAATTTTGAATGGTGATGCCGAGCAGTCTTTGGATGTCGAATAAAATTTTAGTGGATGCTGAGTTCCTAACAAGCAACCGAGTTGATGACTGATGTTGAGTAACTCCTATGGAAGCTGAGTAAAGAAAAAATTTCGTGCAAGTTGAGTTTGCAGTTGAGCATTTAATGCAATGGAAATAGGGTATATTATCATGATCTCAATCATTTTTCCTCATCACGATCAAGAAGCAAAGAAGAAAAAGAGCACAGAGTGACTTCACACTAGAGAATCTAGTATTTCAAGAATATTTCAACCTCTTACAACCCATTTTCATCGATCTTGACATATTTCATTCAAGTGCAGAGTTGCGTAGAGTTTAAAAGCTTGTTTACATTTTAAAACCCTAGCTTAGTAAACAATGGCATCTGGGTCTGGAACCACTAAGGGGAAGGAAAGTCATGAAATACAACTGGTCAGTAATGAAGTTAAACAACCTCAATTCAAGCCCATTCCAGATGTCGCCTACAAAAATGACCCTACCGGCGCATTATTTGTTATTCCATCCAAAGTAGTTATGGTGCAAGATGTAAGGAAGTGTTACAAGTGTAAAATTGGCACCATAGGTGATCTTGAAATTTATCAAGCCTATGACAAACTATGTGAGAATAAAATTTTGAAGGATGAATATAAGGTAGTCGAAAGAAAGGGTTTGACCAATGCCCTAGTTTATCCTTCAGTATTCAAAATTGAATGGATATGTATTATTCTGAGCATAATACACAATGGATGTTTTTGGTTGGAAAAAGGTCCAGTCAAGATTACTAAAGGAATAGTTCATAGAGTTATGGGTTTCACAACCCTAGATCAAACTAAGACCCTGTGCAGTGATTCCAAAGAAGTAATTGAAAGAAATACATGGGCAAAATGGAATAAGAGAGGTATGACGATTGATACCATCAATGATCCTCTCCCAAATTTTGATGTGAGAATAATATCACACAAGTTCTATCAATCCAGTCGATTGAATAGTGTGCCATGCATAGCTATTGATGTAGCATTCAAAATGGTAAAGAAAGATCATTCATATGACTTGTCAGAACTTATGTTGTAACAGATAAATGAAAACCTAGGAGCTATAAGAAGAACAAAAGGTGCACAGTGTAAATTTGGTTCAGTCCTTATGTGTATGTTCTTTTATGTTATGAAAGAGTTTCCTTCTAAAGGAAAGGTGAAATGGGACTCTAAAAAAACCATAATGACACAAATAAATGAGTTCATTGATCAGATGGGTGATAACTTTGAAGCCTAAATGACAAGCTATTTTGAGGATTTCAAGAAATCCATGAAGAAAAGGGTAAGAATACCAGTTTCCTTAGTGGAAAAATACGTCAATGACATATGTTTCCTAGTTGACATTGATTCCACCTATATTCAAGCAACAGTTCCAAGGGTGAGATGGCTAAGGCCATTTGATTTTGAATTAGATGTGGATGAAGCATCTGCAACTATCACTGCTTTGCTTGCAAAAGAAATAGACAAGTTTTCCAAATCTTTTGGCACATATGATATGGTCAAATCAAAAATTGAAATAGAATTAAAGACTGCCTCTATAATTAAGAAGAAAGATAAAATGGTGAAGAAAAAAAAGAAGAAATTTGGTAAAGGAATTGAGGCAGCAGAAGAGCAGGATGAAGAAGATAATGATAATGAGGATGAACAAGAGCAAGGCCCAATGGAATTAACTCAAGGCCTAGGTGAAGACAAGGAGGAGGGTGCTAAGGAAGAAGAAGCCAAGGAAACACTAATCCAGGCCAAGCCAAAGAAGAGAAAGGAAAAAGATCAGCCTCCAGCTCAGCCCAAACCAAAGAAATCTGCCATGCCATCACCCCAAAAGCCAACAACCAGAGCTGCAACAAGGGCCTCTACTAAAAAAGCTAAAGAGGAAGCTACAAAGAAGAAACCAATCAAGAAGACATAGGAAAAGCCAAGTAAAAGAAGAAAATATGTAGCTCAACCTGATACTGATGAAGAAGAAGATCAATTTGAAAAGGTAAGCCATTTTTCAGTTGATACGTTATGTAAAAAGATTGGAAATGGAGATTTAAGCAATATAAATAAAGTTGATTTTAATAAGTTCACTAAAGAAGAACATAATAGAATAAAAGAATCAGTTTATGGAATGATGGCATAGTTCAAGTATACTCCTCTTGAACTAGATGGACAATTGCCAGATGAACTATCTAAAATTGTAGAAGACAGATGGCATTTTTGTTTAAGAATGGAGAATGAGATGAGAGAATCAACCCTAGCAAGCATACTACCTAATTTTACCATGGAGCAAATAGAAAAAGCAGTCAAAAGGCATAATACTAGCTTTACACCTAAGTACAGGGCATTTTTCATTCTCCAAAACAAAATGGAAGAAATTGTACAAAGAACAACAAAATAATGGAAGAACTTGTACAAAAAGATTGAAGATTTTCTTGAAGAAGAATACAAGGAAGAAGCTACTACTCCACCAGAAGAAAGAAGAAAAAGGAGAGAAGAGAAGATAGAAGTAGAGCAAGGTAGAGAAGAGAAGAAGGAAGAAGAAAAGAAACGAGAAGAAGAAAAGAAGGAAGAAGAAAAGAAACAAGAAGAAGAAAAGAAGGAAGAAGAAAAGAAGGAAGAAGAAAAGAAAGAAGGAGAAAAGAAAGAAATAGAGGAGGAGACACAAGAGTAAAATGAAATGGAAATAGTTAAGCAAGAGCAGCAGCAAGATCAGAGTGTGCAAGGCACACAATTGCCACCCTTGAGCCCTCCTCATGTACCCATCACACCTGTAGAAACTATAACAGTACAAGATGTTCCTCCCACTTCTGTTTAGAACATCAATCCATTAACTATAGAGGATCTCAAAAGAATCCTTGAACAATCCACACAATAAGCAAGATTATGCACAAATCTAGTATTGGTCAGTGTGGATGAATTACAAAAACTAGTAGAAAACACAATTAGAGATAAGGTGAATCCACAAGAACCACCTTCCATCATCTCTACAACTACTAATGGTCAACTTCAAATGCCAATAGTTGTTTCAACAGGCATAGTTGACACCACAGTTCAGAAGCCAAGTACAGTAGGACAAAAAGCAACAGAAAAAACATGATAGACTATTACATCTGATCCTATAGCACAAACTCAAGGTGCACTTCCTAAGATTACAATAATTGATCAAAGTAGATAGCAGGAAGAGAAAAAAATTGAAACCCCTAAAGAGCAGGAGGCAGTACAAACATTGATAAATTTTCCTACCTTGGGGACTCCTTCACAAAGGCCATTACAAATATCAGCACCAGGATCTAGTTGTACCAAAGTTGCAAGGGTACTTCACTATGGAGACCCTGAACTAGATGAGAAGATAGTCATACCAAGCAATGACTCAAAAACAATAAACATTGATCAAATTAATGAGGTGCAGGAAGCATTAAATAGAAGAAAGAGGCAAGAGATACTCAAGAAGGAGTATCAACAAAAACAAACTTTATCTGCAATTAAAGACATATTTATGGATGCCTTCAGTATTTAGTCACCAGATGAGTCCAAGCATATTATGGACAATTATCAAATATTTTTGACCAAGTGACAAATGCAGACCAAGAGACAAATGCAAAACTTATGGAATGATCTAAAAGAAAATTTCAAGGAAAAGTTAATGAGAAGATATCTAGTGAAATAGCACTTTCACAGATTGAATTGGCAAAGGTCATAGACAAAGTGAAAAAGGTACTTGAGAATATATTCTCATTGTACAAAAAGTTGTGTGACTTTTCATACTTCACACAAGAGACTACCCAAAAGATAATGAGCCTGGAGAGAAATTTGAATATTTCTAGCATGCAACTACCCCAAGATCTAGCTCAAAGTGAGAAGCATTTTACTCAAACACTTCACATTCAGAAAGAGATAGCTGTATTAACAATAGAAGAAGCCACCATGAAGGCAAAACTATTACAGCTTCAATTCTCTATCACCCCACATTTGGAAGTCCTCCATAAAGAACAAGCCCATGCTGAAAATGTTCTCAAGAAAGATCCTAATCTTTCTACTTTAGAAGAACTTATTCACCTCGCTGCAGAGACTTCCCTCCAACATAAATCATTGGACATTGCTTTGCATAATTGGGATGCATCTCTCAGGGTGATTATGAAGGTAAACATCACATTTTTGGCAAAATATGGTCTTAACCCTTAAACCCTTTGACATAAGTGTCAAAAAGGGGGAGACAAGATAAGAGGGAGACAAGAAAAGGGGGAGACAAGAATGAGGAAGAAAAGAGAATGGGGGAGATAAGATAATAAGGCAGAGCATGATATATAGCATCAAATTTTGGTTACCAAGACAGCATAGATAATGGCACAATCAACTCAAGGGGAGTCACAATAATTTTGAGGTACATATATTATAAATTATAAAATTTTGATTAAGATTTTAAAACCTCTGTATGTACACCAAGCAGATTAGTAAATGTACTCATAAGGTCAGTTAAGTGTTTTTGTAACTCATGTCAAAGGGGGAGATTGTTAGCCTCAAAATGGTTTTTAACACTTGAGTGTAAACACAATTAACCATTTGCTACATTGAAGTCGAGATCACTATGTATGCCAAGCCACAATATGTGCCGAGTAAGAAAAACCAACAGGTGTCGAGTGAGCATCAAGTGCCGAATGACTTTATGTGCCGACCATAATACAAGTACCGAGCAATATTTAGGTGCCGAGTCATAAAGGATGCTGAGCAATACAAGAATGTAATAGGAGCCAAGTAAGCTAGTTTATTACATGTGTCGAGCATCTAGAATCAACAAGTGTCGAGTAACACATAATGTACATATGAGTTTGTAACTTTACAAATTCTTATGTAAACTATTTTCATGGTCAACATATGACGAATCTCAAAGGATTAAACTGATAAGATCAAATATTTTGTATTTCCTATGCAATCTACATGCAGCCAATAAGAAAAATGGAGAAGGCATGCAACCAATAGTAAAAGTGCAAGGAATGAGTGGGAAACGGAGATTCAATTTGGATTGTAGATCCTCACCTAACCCTAAGTCTTTGACTGTCTTTATAAGGAAGATGAAATCTCATTTTAAAAATATAGATGGATGAAGGAGATAACGGAATCACAAGTGGAGCTCTGAGTGAAGAGTAGTAAGACTTAGAGGAAGGTATCAGCAATTAAATATCTAGTTAATCAAGAACAAATCAGCTGACACAAATGAGTATTAGATCTTAGAGGATCAAGGTCAGAAGAAAGTAGATCAAGTTCCTGTAATTAGCAATCACGGATTGTAAACTATTAGGTTTATCATACATAATACTCTCTAACCATTGTATTAGAAAGGAAATCCTATGATGATAGGTTAGCTTAACAGCTATCTTATAGATCCTTTAAAATAGGTCAAAAGCAAATACTTCTGATGCCCCCCCTCTTAGAAGCATTCTTTCCATTAAGATATTCCAACACTCTACATAAGGATTTCCAAGATGTGGAGTGAGGGTCCAAAGTCTGTATAATTTAGTGCTTTTTCTATTTATGGTCAATTTAAATTTTGTTAATCATATATTATATTCAACTTTGTAAATCTAAGAATACATTGAACATTGAATGATTCAGTTATAGATCCTTATTCAAGGA
The DNA here is from genome assembly GCA_028749045.1 of Cupressus sempervirens. NCBI lineage: Eukaryota > Viridiplantae > Streptophyta > Pinopsida > Cupressales > Cupressaceae > Cupressus > Cupressus sempervirens. Next base: position 670,556,070 of record CM053787.1, read on the forward strand.
AATTTCAAATTGAATTTGAGTCTTGATCTAGTTCATTTATGCTATTACTATTTATAGTCCTCCATTCTAAGTATTAGAAATCATGGAACAAATTTTTCAATACAGCCTTACTTTTCTCAATGGTTATTTTCTTCTAATGGTTTTTTTTTAATAGGGAGATATGGATGCTTACCTGAGGGATATAAAAAGGATTGAGAAATATTCTTTGGAGAAAACAATCCAAACTATTACAAAGAAAGAACAAAACTACTATATTTGTACTTATTTTATGTGGATCTTAAATTTTCACCAACTATAAATAAAATGAAACAATCAAATAGAGTAAAATTCATGCTAATTTTCTCATCAAAATTTAATGTAATGGTTGAATAGTACTATATTTATACTTTTTTATGTGGATCTTGTATTTGCACCAACTATAAATAAAATGAAACCCAAATCTAAACAGTCAAACAAAGTAAATTTATACTCATCTACTCACCATTATTGTCATTTTATTACTACCAACAACCATATCCTACATGTAAAACTATTATTTTAGTGTCAACCTTAGATCTAGCTACAAGACCAAAAATGAGGCAACTGGTAGAGCTATTGAATTAAATTGATTAATTAATGAAGGTATGTTAGTTTGAGCTTCACTTGGCTTCAAGAATACTTTGATATTCTCTACTTAACAAGGTCAGCCACATGAAGGTGGAAGCTCATCTAGCCTCACCCCCCTCCCGCTAACATCGATCTAAACTCCCCATTATCCTCTAATTACATATTTCACTCATTTATTCATGCATTTATGAACTATAAAACTCAATCAATACAATCACATAGCATTCATTAATATGGTATAAAATTCATTAATACACAATACTAATCAAGACTTCATTAACACATAAAATATTCATTATCATGACATGAAAATCGCTATTAATTCACAACATTCATAGATAATTACTTAAAACAACGTTCCTTCGTTATCCAACAAATTTTATCAAACAAGGTTTATCAAAGAGCATTTAAAAAATATCATTTTATTTTTCTTAGCTCTCTCAAGGTAAAGGTTGATAGGAGCATCAATATCTTCCTCATTCTGTTCCTCTTGTGGGAAGAAGTTGCTACACTAAAGGGGGCTCTGTTGCAATAACAAGTAAATAGATTGAATTGGCATACTCTTTTTCTTTTTTAAACTATTACAACTATTTAGTTAACTAGTAGAACATAACATGCATTTTTCTTACCTAATAATGCCACATCATGTACAATAAAATTTTGATCTGCCACCACCTCAATATGTTGAACACTTGGAACATGCTCTATTCCTTCACCATGGTGTTCAGCATGCTCTAAAATATTCAAAAAAGGTTACACGTCAAATTACAATTGAAGATGTTAAATTGTATTCATAATTGCATAATTAATTTCCAATAGAAAATTAATACCTCTACCACTATGATGCACATCATGCCCTTCATTACGTGTAGGTTTTGTGACAGGATATGAAGGCTACAGTGAAATGTTATGCACATTGTTATGTAGTCAATTTATTTTGGAAAATAAATCCAAAAAAGAAATTTCTCAACCATTCAATTTAATTTACTTTTCATTTGACCGATTTACCTGTGTCTCATTTGGTGCACCAGATTCTTTGGTATGGCATTCAAATTCTTGGCATAAGTGTGCAACCATGACTTTATAGCCTTCCCTCAAGGCAATTTTTTATCTTCATCCATGGGCTCTACACCAAATTTTGTGTCCTATATTTTTTGCTTAATATCATTAGTTTTGTAGGTATGATTTGATTAAAAAAATTGTGTGCAACATTATATAAAAAAAGAATTATATAAAATTCCATTGCTTCTACTTACAAGTCAAGAGTGAAGATTCATATAGCCACTAGAGCCAAATTTTTGTTGGCCAACCTTTTCTAGTCTTGCTTTTGTAGAAATTGATGTGTCTTGCAGTCTATGAACAATTTGAAACATGTTAGGTTGTCTATTTAAAAAGATCACAAATCAGTGAATTCTTACATTCTAGTTAGTACTATTATGACACCTTCTTTTTCTCTAATCTAGTTCATTTGCTTTACCACATAGCCTTTTCTCTTTTGTATCTTCTATTATTTTATTCCACTCCATCATTGAAATCATAGAAAGAAGTTCATGCTTTTGGTTAACCTTTAGACCCCTTTTATATTGGTCCTTCATAGTCTTTATATATCCAGATGCTCTTTTGAGAAGTAGGGTAGTGTCAAAAATGTTTTTTCTCCAAAAATGTCCTCAAAAAATCTAATGAGCTGATTTTTCAATTCAACATCCTATTCATTCCACTTTTTTTTTTAAAAAAGGGTTATTATATTAATAACCTTAATATATTTAAATAAATGGAAGAAATGAAAAATATTGTAGCAATGATACGAAACTATGTACCTTTTATGTATGGTGGGCCCAAATAGCTTCAATGTCATTGGAAAAAGATGATCATAAAAAATATCATTTCCTACAAAAACATCATGGGATTATCAGTTCAAAATGAGTTATGTAGAACCAAACTAAAATTAAACTATAAAAAATAATAATTTTAAAGCAACTCAAAGGTTTTGTAATCTTAATAGAAACATAGTTTTCTTGTTCAGCAATAATGTCCCCACAAATGAACTAGTACTAGTCACATGGGCTACTCTAGAAAATGGTTCAACTTCACTAGTACTAGTCTCTTTTGTTATATCAACTAAAGGTCTATCTATTATTGCATAGAATAGGTCCATGAGTATAAAATCCACCCAAAAAGAAAAATAATGCATGATTAGCACGTTACAAAATATAGAAAAAAAAGGTTTTACTAGCTGTACTAGGCATAGTCAAAGATGTTTGCAAGCTCCTTGTTGCCAAGACTACACTCGGCAATATTAGAGTGATGACTAAAGGATGCATCTGCACTTCATCATGAGTTGAAGAATACATTATTAGCAAAAACATTTTCAATGGATAAAGATCAAATGAAGCACTAGTTAGAAGCATCTAAAAATTAAAATTATGTGTTATAATGTTGATGAAAAAAAAAATGTTGCACTAGTAGGACCACAATCTTCTTATTTTGCTCATATTGTTTCACAATGTATATAATTGCTACATTATTTCTTCTCATAGGAATATGGAAAAGTACTAATTATAGAGAAAGTAATAATATTGTAATTTCTAGTAATGTTGAATATATAGATTAAATATATATACCAAGTTAGCATATATCTGACTAGTTCAAAAGGAGACCCAAGTATGGAATAACACTTAGTCAAAACTGAATCTTCCTTAAATAAAATTAACGATGTAATAATACTATATTTTTTAGTAATACTGTAAATAGAAAGTGTTGCATACATGAAGGTTTTGCACTACAACCCTCACCATGTTGACCACTTGGTGTCACAAGTGTCACAAAATCATGTAGAAGAAAACATAATATTCTAGATCATGATCCATAAAGTACTATAAAATGAAAAAATCTATTGAAAATCTATTATTTCTTAATATTGACTACTTCTTACCTTCAAAGAATTGACTCTAAGTATGAATTCTTCTTTCAATGTCTCTATCTCCTTGATTATGTTTCTCTTGAGGATAGTGTTAAGAATTTCATCATTGTATCTTTGTATGAGTTGGTGGGCTATGAATATGAGGTCAACATTATGGGTGATGTCATCTAGAAATAACAACCATGTTTTAGATTGCATTTGATTTGCTTTCATTTTTGTTTTTCCCTATCAATAAGTATCAAGTTGTGACATCAATATCAGTAAAAATCCATATAAATAATTCGAAAGCCATAAAGAAAAAAACATAATAATACAAAATTGTTTTCTATATAATTTGTACAATTACCATAATTAAGGTTTATCTTTTTTGAAGAAGGTGTGTGAGCTAGTACATCCCTGCCTATGCCTTGTGGTGTATCCATGTTGCCTAATGAAGAAGATTAGTAATTCTTAAAAATCCGCAGCAAAATGAAAGTAATAACTTACCCAAAAAATTATTAATCAAATAGTAGATTGTATGTTGGAGTCAATATTAATTGGAGGCAATTGGTTTAAATGTTATACTTACCAATCCCATGATAGGGGATTTTTTTGTATCTACATGATTCAATTTGTAATCTATCAGAATCTTTTCCCTTACACTTATTGATTTTATTGCACATACAAAAACACTATTTCCCTTGCATGCCTTGAATATACAATTCAGCCACTTACTAGTTGACAACAGTTGAGAACTATTTATAAATCCTATAATATTCCTTGTTGCTTTTGGCCTTCCATTGAATATGCAAATTATGTAGAAGAAAAAAAATACATGATGCATTCATCGAAATCATTTTATATTTTTTAATTTCATACCTCTTCTTTATGTGTGATAGCTATGCAATATCATTATATATACTCCATGATAGTAGAGTTCAACATATAATAACTTAATTATAAAAACATACAAGTCAAATAAGTTTCTATAAGTAAATCATGACCCCATCATACTTTACATTGATCATACATCGACAGGGATTTCATTAATCATGCCATTGATCATCATCTTCATCCATGTCATCATCATCATTTCTATCATCATATTTGTCACTTTGATCATTGTCCTCACTACCACCATCTTCATTTCCACCATCATCATCGTCATCAGCATCATCACCTTGGTCATCACAATCTTCATCAATATTATCATGATCATGATCATGGTCATCATCACCACCATCATCATCAAAATCATTAGAATCATCATCTTCTTATTTTTCATTATTGTGTAATAGTCATCCATGATCATCATCTATTTCATCTTTTGATTCTTTAGTATCTTCTTCTTGCATCACATTATACTTTACTGGCCTTCCTCTTGGATCATGTGTAACAAAAATGACTAACCTGATTTATGTGGAATGCTAAAGTAAAATACTTGCTCACATTGGCTTGAAAGAGCATAGGGATTGTCTCCAATTAGCTCAAATAACTTTATATTAATCAATGTAAATACAATATCATATTCAAGAACAATTCTATCATAATCATTTCTTCAGTCGCAGCCTATACCATTTGATGAAAAATAGAACTAATATGAATAAATTGAAGGCTTACTCAAGTATATCATATAAAGTGCCATAGTATCAATTTTCAAATTGTTGAGGATCTGTCAATTCTAGACAAATATTGGTGATCTTGAAGATTGCACTTATTCTAGAATCATTAGTTTTCTTTGTTTCAACTAAAATTCTTATGTAAAATTTATGGTCATGGTAGAACATAGCTTTTTGGTGTTTGATCTACAATTATTCAAACATATCAAGATTATTTGCATTAATTTGTGAGTTGATATAAAAATAATGCATCATAAAGATTTCATATATATATGTAGCAAATTCTATGGGAAATTTTGTTCTTTTTATGACTTCTTTTAATGCATCACTTTTTTGCTTCATTAATAACTAAGGAAGGGAACTCATATTTATGCAGTCTCCATTGCTATTTGATTCAATAAAATCTTTTAGTGCATGATTGCATTCCTAAATGTCACTATAAATTTTAACAATTTTTTGTCTATCACAACTTTCATCCAATATTTTCCATAGTGTCTCTATGACATTCTTTCCAATATGCATAGCATCAAACAAATACATGATTAAGATATTCTTATAGTACAATAACCTACTAAATTGAGTAGGATAACCTTTTATTCCTCTAAGAAGTTGGTCATCGATACCTTGGCAACCTTCAAAAGCATCAATTACATCATTACTAACTAAAAGGCAATATAAATATATAAATTTTAAACTTTGGATGACAAACTAGATATTACCTCAGCAATTTTGTCAATCATATTCCAACTCTAATAAATGTAGTGTTATTCTTTGTGGCCTTAATGTTATCTCTTCTTTCCCATTAAAGAGATGTTTTTTACTAATTTGATACATATGATTATTGTGGAGAAAGTTCACAAACTCATCGAACACCTACTTTCCCTGGTTCTGAAGATGTAAATGATCATGTAAAATTGGATCATGTACTATTATCATTCATAACTTAAACATACAAAAGTAATGTGTAAGTACTATAATAGACTAAAAATATGTGACTTTAACAATATAAAATACTACAAAAATGAGTTATCCCAGGGGCATCATGTATTGTCCATACAAGTATTGCATGGAATTGAGATTCTCTTATCCTTCTGGTCTAGAGATGTTGTACATAGTGACCCCATTCCATAACTTCAACAACTTGTCAATAAGGATCTCAATATACATGTCCATATCTTTATCTTGGTAATTACCTAGTAATTAAATGAACATAAGTTACAAATTACATAATTATTATGACCATTTTGATGCACTGTTCATAAATTAATTTAGATAACTATTAAATGAAAAAAAATTGGTACAATCATTAACAAAAATATGAGCTTCTTATTTATGGACATCCAAGGAGGAATATTATTGTTAATAACTAAAATAGGCCACACTGAGTAAACAGATCTCATATCTTGAAATGGATTGACACCATCCACTACCAATGCAAGCTTGAGAGTATGAGGTTCTTCTTTTAGGTGTGGTCATGTTTCTTCCATCTTGTTAATATAAAACCATCTACAAGAATTTGAATAATATTATCTTGAATTCTATTGTGTGCATGATAATCCATAAATTGTGACTGGCTAGTGCACCTAAATAATCGTTCAAGACATCAAATAATGAGAATGTATCAAAGAACCTTCTAAGGCACATTTTTTATTGTTTCATCTTATCAATATCTACTGATATGAAAATTAGGCCATTCTATTGCAAATTTATGTTGTTTATTATGTAGAATGTGATCATTGGGACATGCATTTATTATTTAATACTTCATTCCAATTTGATTTATAATGGTATATAATTCTCGATATGAATGAGACAAAATATTTGATGGTGGTAACAAAAACTCACCTATCAACCTACAATAGAAAATATGAATTGTTAATAAAATGAATAGTAATGGTACTCTAACATTGAGGATGACAAAAATGACATACCTTAGCATACGTGACATTGCTACTTTGGATAAACCATTCATAACCTTGAAGTTCACCAACAACACTATAGCATAGAGTAGAATTGTTTGAGAGCCTTAGTATAGGGGCTTGTGTGCCTTCTTAAGTATAGGTATATCAAGACCATCTTTACCATCATTATCACATGCACTAGTACCATCATCATGAGAATCTTCATCAGCTATGCTAATGAAGAATAACAGTTCTAACCTCATGTATTTTCTAAGATCATATAAAACTTTTTTAATATTGTTATCAAACTAGTGTGGGGGGGATAGAGGTAGGATGTACTACAATCATTAAAAGATGATCAAGTTTCAATATATTATGAAATAATACAATAGGTAGTACATGCAATTTTACAAATATATTATAAATAGTGAACGACTTACATTGATGAAGGTATGCCAATAAAGTGTTTTCAACCTTGGGCCAAAATCATCTTTCTTTGATACAAGACTACATATATTTGCAACAAATTCTATGGGAAATTTTGTTCATTTTATGACTTATTTTAATGCATCACCTTTTTTGCTTTGTTAATAACCAAGGAAGGGCACTCATATTTATGCAGTCTCCATTGCTATTTGATTCAATGAAATCTTTTAGTGAATGATTGGATTCATGAATGTCATTACAAATTTTAGCAATTTTTTTCTCTATCATACCTTTCATCCAATATTTTTCATAGTGTCTCTGTTATATTATTTCCAATATGCATAGCATCAAACAAATACATGATTGAGATATCCTTGTAGTACAATAACCTACTAAATTGAGTAGGGTAACCTTTTATTCCTCTAAAAAGTTAGTCATTGATGCCTTGACAACCTTCAAGAGCATCAATTAAATCATTATTAAATAAAAGGCAATATAAATATAAAAATTTCAAACTTTGGATGACAAATTGGACATTACCTTGACTATTTCATCAATCGTATTCCAACTTTCATAAATGAGGTGTCATTCTTCATGGTCTTAATGTTGTCTCTTATTTCCCATTAAAGGGATGTTATTTAGTAATTTGATACATATGATAATTGTGGAGAAAGTTCCTAAACTCATCAAACATCTACTTTCCCTTGCTCTGACGACCTAAATGATCATATAAAATTGGATCATCTACTATTATCATGCACAACTTAAACATACAACAATAATGTGTAAGTACTATAATAGACCAAAAATATGTGATGTTAACAATATAGTATACCACAAAAATGAGTTAGCCTAGAGGGATCATGCATTGTCCATACAAGTATTGCATGGAATTAAAATTCTCTTGTCCTATTGTTCTAGAGATGACATACATAGTGACCCCATTCTATTACTTCAACAACTTGTCAATAAGGAGCTCAATATACATGTTCATATCTTTATCTTTGTACTTACCTAGTAATTAAATGAACATAAGTTACAAATTACATAATTATTATGACCCCTTTTCATGCACTATTTATAAATTAATTTAGATAACTATCAAATGAAAAAAACACCTGGTACAATCATTGACAACAATATGTGCTCCCTCTTTATGGACATCCAAGAAGGAATTTTATTGTTAATAACTAGAATAGGCCACATCGAGTAAACAGATCTCATATCTCCAAATGGATTAACACCATTCACTGCAAATGCAAGCTTGAGAATGTGAGGTTTTTCCTTTTAAGTGTGGTCATGTTTCATCTATCTCTTTAAATGAAGAATGATCTACAAGAATTTGCATAATTTTATCTTGAATTATATTGCGTACATGGTAATCCATTAATTGTGCCAAGCTAGTGCACCTAAATAATTTTTCAAGACATCAAATAATGAGAATGTATTGTAGATGCTTCTAAGGCACATTTTTTATTGTTTCATCTAATCAATATCTACTAATATGATAATCAAGCCATTCTATTGCAAATTTATGTTGTTTATGATGTAGAATGTGATCATTAGGACACACATTTATTATTTGATTCATAATGGTATATAATTCTCAGTATGAACAAGACAAAATGTTTGATGATGGTAACAAAAACTCACCTATAAATCTACAATAGAAAATATTAATTGTTAATAGAATGAATATTAATGGTACTCTAACATTGAAGATGACAAAAATGACATACCTTAGCATATGTGACATTGCTACATTGGATAAACTATTCATAATCTTGAAGTTCATCAACAACACATAGAGTTGTTTGAGAGCCTTGGTATAGAGGCTTGTGTGCCTTCTCAAGTATAGGTATATCAAGACCATCTTCACCATCATTATCATATGCACTAGTACCATCATATTGAGAATCTTCATCAACTATGCTAATGAAAAATAATAGTTCTAACCTCATGTATTTTCTACGATCATATGTAACTTTTTAAATATTGTTATCAAACTAGTGTGGGGGGGATAGAGGTAGGATGTACTACTTTCAATATATTATGAAATAATACAATAGGTAGTACATGCAATTTTACAAACATATTATAAATAGAGAACATGACTTACATTGACGAAGGTATGCCAATAATGTGTTTTCAAACCTAGCCCATAATCACCTTTCTTTGATACAAGACTGCATATATTTGCAACAAATTCTGTGAGAAATTTTGTTCCTTTTATGACTTCTTTTAATGCATTATTTTTTTCTTTGTTAATAACCATGGAAGGGCACTCATATTTATGTGGTCTCCATTTCTATTTGATTCAATGAAATATTTTAGTGCATGATTGGATTAATGAATGTCATTACAAATTTTAGCAATTTTTTCTCTATCATACCTTTCATCCAATATTTTCCACAGTGTCTCTATTACATTCTTTCCAATATGCATAGTATCAAATACATACATGATTGAGATATCCTTGTAGTACAATAACCTACTAAATTGAGTAGGATAACCTTTTATTCCTCTAAAAAGTTGGTCATTGATGCATTGACAACCTTCAAGAGCATCAATTACATCATTACTAAATAAAAGACAATATAAATATACAAATTTCAAACTTTTGATGACAAACTGGACATTACCTTGACAATTTCATCAATTTTATTCTAATTTTCATAACTAAGGTGTCATTCTTCGTGGCCTTAATGTTGTCTCTTCTTTCCCATTAAAGGGATTTTTTTAGTAATTTGATATGTATGATTATTGTGTAGAAAGCTGCTAAACTCATTGAACACCTACTTTCTCTTATTCTAAAGACCTAAATGATCATGTAAAATTGGATCATGTACAATTATCATTCACAACTTAAGCATAAAATAATAATTTGTAAGTACTATAATTGACCAAAAATATGTGACCTTAACAATATAGCATACCACAAAAATGAGTTAGCCCAGGGGCATCATGTATTGTCTATACAAATATTGCATGAAATTTAAATTCTCTTGTCCTACTAGTCTAGAGATGTCATACATAGTGTCCCTATTCCATAACTTGAACAACTTGTCAATAAGGAGCTCAATATACATGTTCATATATTTATATCGGTACTTAGCTAGTAATAAAATGAACATAAGTTACAAATTATATAATTATTGTGACCATTTTGATGCCTTTTTATAAATTAATTTAGATAACTATTAAATGAAAAAATACTTGGTACAATCATTCAGAACAATATGTGCTCCCTCTTTATGGGCATCCAAGGAGGAATGTTATTGTTAATAACTAAAATAGGCCACATTGAGTAAATAGATTTCATATCTCCAAATGGATTGACATCATCCACTACCAATGCAAGCTTGAGAGTAAGAGGTTCTTCTTTTAAGTGTGGTCATGTTTCTTCCATCTCTTTAAATGTACAACCATCTACAAGAATTTTCATAATGTTATCTTGAATTCTATTATGTACATGGTAGTATAAAAATTGTGCCAAGCTAGTACACCTGAATAACTATTCAAGATATGGAATAATGGGAATGTATTGAAGAATCTTGTGAGGCACCTTTTTTGTTATTTGATCTAATTGACATCTACTTATATATAAAAATCAAGGCATTCTTTTGCAAATTCATATTTTTTATGATATAGAATGTGATTATTGCGACATGCATGTATTGTCTAATACTTGATTCCAATTTTATTCATAGTCATAGATAATTCTTTGTATGAACAAGCTAGAATGTTTGATGGTGGTAACAAAAAAATCACCTATCAACCTACAATAACAAATATGAATTACTAATATAATGAATAGTAATAGTATGCTAACATTGAAGATGAAAAAAAGGTATACCTTAGTATATGTGACATTACTACATTGGTTAAACTATTCATAACCTTCAAGTTCACTAACAACACTATAGCAGAGAGAAGATTTTTTTGGGATCCTTAGTATAGGGGCTTGTGTGCCTTCTCAAGTATAGGTATATCGAGACCATCTTCATCATCATTATTAGATATGCTAGTACCATCATCGTGAGCATTTTCATCAGCTACATAAATACCATATTATTCAATCATGTCCTTTCGCACATTATCATCTTCTTCGATGGGAGTGTTATTCTTAGCTTAGATATTCACACCTCCATGTTCCTCTAGCTAGAAATCCACATTCACAAATTGACTAAAATCATGCCCTCCTTCAATGTGACCATGTTTCCTATAATGACTTTGGGCTATTATGATTATAATTCTTTAATTCTCTATTCCCTTTCACTTTCTACAAGGAAAATCACTTTCTACAAGGATAATTACATTTATCAACTTTTCTTCAAAACTAAGACCACAATCTAGCAATTGTTTCGTTATCTTGTTCTAGGTTCATATTGCCAGGTGTGGACTTTCTTCATGGGAAAATATATCTACAAAATTATGGGGCATGTTGTACTTAATGCTTATATTTTTACACATGGTTTTGAAAGAAAAATTTGGTCATCTCACTCAAATTCACCCATATTATGTGCCGAGAGAAATTAATCTTAGAGATGTGATCTAGGTATTAGAGGTTACTGATGATGTGAAATGGACCAAACTAAAAGATAATCTTGCACTCTCATAACTACATAATTAGTGGGAAAATTAGTATTGCATGTTCCTCAAGATTGGGTGATTATTTTTTTGTTATGGGAAATTAATAATTGATCTTTACAATCAATTATACTATAATAAGACTAAATGGAAGTAAAAAGATTAGAAAAGAGGAAGCATCTAGATCAATGCTTCTAGATCAGTTGCTGAAATAAACACACAATTGCTTCTATAAATGTTGACTAGAAGAAGTCCCCAATTAGGCCTATCATTCAATATGAGATACTTTCAAAACCTCACCTCCAGTAGCTCCTACGACGCACCATGAAATAACAAGTAAGCAACTTTTTGCCAAATCTCAGGTTGGGGCTTTGTGTGGGCAGACAACAAATCAAATCACCATGAAATAGCTCCTAAGAAAATCAAATAGCTATCACATACCTCCTGCGTGCACACAAAGCACTACCAAAAAACAAACACCGTGAAATAAGAGATAATGAATCAAGATTTTCTTTTCTTGATTATGAACCCGAGTTGGTCAAAGTTTTTCCCAACTCAGGTAAAAAAACCAAAAAAAAGGTATTCAACAATTCTCTACTTGACCTGGTCAAAAATTTAGGTTGAAATATGACTTATAATGTCTTTAAGGGATTATTTTAATGTGTTTTTTTGTTATTTTCAGCATTGGGAGCCTAGGAAAAGATAGGGAAGAAGCAACAATGCAAAAAATAAATGTTCATCACATTTTGTTTACTGGAACCAAAAATGGAGCAAGAATCAAGACTTGGTAGGTTGCTTAAATTTAAAACATAATATATTATATTTTTGTTACCTATCATGATTCAAATAACTTTACACACTAAAGCTTAATTCCTACACTAAAATTGTTGAATAGTCAAAATTGACTTATCCTTTTTAAGTTTAATTTTTCACACACATAATCCTTATCAATATTACATTTATCTATATTTCTTGAACAAATCTCTTAGTTATACAAGAGTAAGAATATCTTAGTGTATCTAAACTATTATATTCATTCAACTTCTTGATCTCATGACAATCAATGAGTGTAGTAATTCATTCAGTAGTAGCAAATCATAGAATTTTGATTTTATTTATGTGCAGCCTTTCATTCCTCATCATTCTCCCAATGGCATCTATATTTTCCACTATAACACCATGATTCAAATCAACATTATGTCCTGACTCCAGAGGTGAGATCTTCATGATACTTAGGTTGTCAATATTTAGCATGGGAAAGGATCTAATCTAAGTGTCAGTGAGAGGATTTTATCACATCATACCTAGGTTCAACATGCTCCAAAGACTAAAGAGGTTGGAAATTTTCTTATTCTCTTCATCAATTCTAAAATTTATGCTAAATATCACAATAACAAGTAGATACCTTATAAATTATAAAACATGGTAATATTATACATTATAGGCATTTGAAATCTACCAAAAGCATATAAAAAATATAGTGATATTGTGACAAAGAGGCATATATACCTAAAGAGCACAAGCTATGATGCATAAGCCTAGATCTATGGTAAGATACAATGAAAGGATTTAATCATGCAATGCCTAATTTCACCATTTTCCAAAGAATGAAGACTAGCCCATTTTTCTTATTCTCTTTAGTAATTTTGAAATATATGTTAGATATCGCAGTTTGAAGTAGATACCTACTAAACTCACAAACATGATAATATCATACATTACAGGCATTCTAAATCTACCAAAAGCATATACTCAATACACTAGAAAATAAGCTCTGGACACCTAAAGAATACAAGTTACAATGCATAAGCCTACAAAAAAGGTTTGCAAGTCCAAATACATGATTCATTACATGGACACAACATAGCCAATATGGAGCCTCCTATGGTTGTAGCAATTGTACCAAATATTCGAATCCACAACAACCTTTAATTTAAATCTCATACTCATCATCAGGAAAAATAATTATTTTAACCCTAAATATTTTTAAATAGATTTTTTCTATGCAAAATTTATGTAGTTATACAAAATGAAAATGTTGCATATCATTCCAACCTATAAACATTCGTAAGCTATCACCAAGAAGAATTTACCTTAGCGTATTTTTATGCCAAGAGGTGTTCTTATATAGTCCAACCACAGACCAAACAAAAAACTCCCACCACCAAACAAACTTTCCAAATAACAAAATGATGAATATGATTTTCCTTTTTTTCATTATGAACCTGATTTGTCAAAATTTCAACCAACTAAGGCATAAAAAGACTAATTTGGTCAAAATTTTGACCAACTTAGGCATTAAAAAAAATTAAAAAAATAATAGGCCAATATGGCCTTTCATTGGAAAACAAGGGGAAATGTACTAGTGCAAAGTCCATCTCTACCATTTTTGGGCTGAGCTTAGAAGGGGTGAAGATTTCAAGAAATAAAAAATGTATTTCAAAGATGTCCTAGAGCATTTTTTAGAGTAAGTTGAAAATGTACCCAAGTTGCATCATAGGTTTAAGGCAGGGGCAATGGAAGGGATTTGTCTAGCCTTGATGAAGGTTTTCATTCAATGTGTTTCTTGTAAAGGAAGGTACACAATGTTTCATTCCCATATTTTTCCTATGTTGAATAATTTTGGCAGGAACAATTTTATTTAACCACCACTCATGTTGGATACTATCCTAAGGAAATAGTCACCTCTATATCTGGAACATTGTTGTTTAGATCTTTACCTTCTTACTTCTCCTAATGAGAACCCTCCTTACTCTATGGTCAACCCCATCCCTTATAAGTGGTTGATTCTAAGGAAGCCATAAGTTTGCCAAATTATTTTGTGTTCCTTCATAGTTTTAGAAAGGTGCATTAGTGGGGAAGTCAGAAACAAGAGTCTCTCCTAGAGAACTACCAAAAAATTTGTATGGATATAGTGGAATAGAGATCCTTCTCATAGATTTTGTGTTTAATAATATCTTTTTGGGTTTTTCTTTGAGTCTTGTGGGAAAGTTCATGTCTTTCAGATCTATCATTAAGATGGTTAGGAAATGGGACTCAAGGAAATAGATTCTAAAAGACTCAGTGAGGGTGACTTCTATGGAAGATGTCCATTTTCTATTTAAATTTACGATTGAAGAAGACCATAAACATGTTTTGGTGAGAACATAAATTTAAGGAAAGAACTATTTGGATCTAGAAAAATAGAAGATAGGTTTTGACCCTAGTCTGGGTTAGACTTCTCAAACTTCACTTGGAATACTGGGACAAAAATAATTTCATATGGTTTTAGGACTTCTTGAAACATTTCATCAAGCAAGATTGTATAAGTCTCCAAGAATATTAGCTTGGATTTTTTAGATTCAATGTTAATGTGGTTATTAATAAATTCCTCCCTAACAACATTTCTTTAAGATCAAAATGGGGTTTATGGATACAAGCTCTTATTTATGAGAATCTAGATTTATACTACCAAAAATGTAGGAAGTATGGTTATTTCATATACAATGCATATCCATTTCTCATGACAAGGAGAAGATGAAAGGTAAAATCTTCTCATATGGAGTAATTTACTTAAGAGAGAGTGAATTCAACTATCTTTTAAGAGTGTCTCCAAATCCCCTTGATCCCTAAGACTATGGGTGATTTTGGAGATCGAGTTAATGGTGAGTTTGGATATAAAGCTAATTCTTTAGATGGAGACCATTTTTTGGGGAGTATTTATAATATGTTTTCTTCTCCTTAGAATTCTAGGAGAATGGAAGAAAGAAATGGAAGGCTAGAAGAGTGGGAGATCCCTTCAAATTCTAGGGCATGAGCTTCAACTTCTAAAACCCCTAAAGTTGTGTCTAGGGATTTAGATGTGGGATTTTCAGGCTCTAAGATCCTAGTGGTGGTTTCCAAAGTTTGAAAGGATCATTTTTCCTTTTACACTCCATAAGCCAGTTTGGTGAATATAGGGAGTCTTCCCTTGATGCCCACCCATTGGATCGATTATCCCTCCCTAAAAGGTATGTTGATGCTCTCTTTAGCTTGTTGTGACCAAACTATCATGACTACTTCTACTCCCCTCACTTCTATAGTGGATGATGGGAGATGTAGGCTTCCAAAATGAAAACTCATGGACTGCCAAATGCTGATGTAGGCTTAGAGACTAGAAATAGAAGATCGCTAGCAAGAGTGGAAATAATGAAGGTGACTTCTCATGAGATAGCCCAAGGGAAGAAATAGACCATGGAGGACATCAAGAAAGTCAAAAAATGAAGTTCATCACATGGAACAAGAAGGGGCTCAACAACACTCAAAAATAATTTTCTTTGAAGAAAATGATTTTTGATCATGAGGTTGATATTATTCATATATAAGAGGTTATGATGACTAAGCATAATTTTGACAGAATGTCAGGAAAAAAATGACATGGTGTTAAGGATGCTTGTAGTAAACTAACATGCATCTCAAGGGGGATTGTGACTATATGGAATCCTAAGATGCTTAATGCGGACAAGATTCATATTCACCCCCACTTTTTGGCAGTGTCTTTTTTTGACAAGGTATGTAATTGGGTTCTTTTGAACTTTTACTGTCCAAATACTCAACAAGGGATATTATAGGTTTGGGAGGAGTCCTTTATATGTATTTTTAACTAAAATGGAGGCAAAAATGATATGTGTGGTGGATTTCAATACACCTTTGTAGCCCTCAAAGAAACTAAAAGGTGTAAAGGACTACTTGGAGAGTATGTATGATCTATAGGAGTTCTTGAAGAGGCATGATGTGATTGACATGGCCTTGCATAGATTCCCCCTAACCTAGCTTAATAATTGTCCAGGTCATAACCTTCTACAAGTTAGGCCGAACAAAGTGCTTCTCTTAGTTGATTAAGATATCCTCCCTTTCACTTTGTATAAGCATTTATGAGGACTAGTTCTTACCACTCTATGCTCCTATTCAATTGGGTTAGCTAGAAGATGAATAGGAAGAAACCCTTTAAATATGAGATCATGCGGCACTCACATCCACATTTAGAGACTATAATAACCATTTGTGGAGTATTATGGTCTAAGGTACTATTATGTATCACATAGTTATAAAGATTGAAAATATTAGATGAAAAGTTATGGGATGGAACAAGTCATCCTTCATAAATATTTGTAAGAGCAAGAAGGATATCAAAGAGAAATTAGAGGAGATTCAGGGAGTAAGAGAATATCTCTCTATTGCTAGTTGTGAGGATGAATAGGACTATCTGTGGATACAAAAGTTAATAATAGGGAGAGAATAATTTTCTTGGAAGTGGAGATCTTGTGTTGAATTTCTAATTGGAGGAAATGGGAGTACACCATTCTTCCATAGGTCAGTCTCTAAACACAAGAAGGGGAACACCATTATGAAAAATTTTAATGGAAACAATGTTGGGCTTACTAATGAGGAGGATATTGGGGCCTAGTATACTAGATAATTCTATAGAAGACTCCATGCTTAGTATATTAGGCTTCCTTTTTATGTGGATCCTACTAGAGAAAAATCTGTACTTAATATTATCATCCCCATGATCGAGGATAGGTTGAATCAAGATTTGAATAAAAAAATTAAAAAGAGGAAGTCAAGGAAGTCATCTTTTCCATGAGAGCGTATAAAGCCCTAGGGCTTGATGGATTTCCCCCAAACTTTTTCCAAGAATTCCACAACATCATAAAGTGAAATATGATACATGTGGCATATGATTTCATTAGGATTGGTAGAATCTTAAAGGAAATTAATTTGAATTATGTTGTTCTGATCCCTATGACATAGGAACTAGTTAGGTTGGAGGAATTTAGGAAAAGTAGCCCTAGTTGAGCTCCTCAATTCCATGAGGGGTTTACACCAAGGGGACCCCATGTTGCCATATTTATTAGCTATGGTGACTAAGATATTTAGCTGAAATCTCCTTTCAATGTCTAAGCAAGGAAAGATCTCTAAAGTTAAATGGGCTACCTCATTACCCTTCTATAAGAGAAAACAAATTGTAAGAAAAAGAGCTATATTAGTATGTAGAGGTCTTTGGACAACACATCAATCATCAGAAGAGTGTATTTTATTTCTTCAGCACTAAAATTATTCCTTTAGCATCAAGTTACTAGAAAACATAACTATCAATTTACTTCCCTCCCTAACACTTATCTTTCCCTCCCTTTAACTCTAAAGGAGGTCTCCTTTCAATTCTAGAATGTTGTTGTTGAAAGAATGCAAAAGAAGCTAGTTTGTTAGAAAGGAAAGATGATCAGTAATTTTGGGAAAATTCAACTTATTGCTCCTTCTCTCCAAGGGATTGCCATCTATTTTCTATCCTTGTTTAAGATTTTTAAAATGTTAAAGGATATCATTGAGAAAACACAGAGAAATTTTGTATGGTTGGGCATTGTGGAAAAGATGAAAAATAAGTCTAGTTAGTTAGGACAAAATTTTTAAGCTAAAATCCTAGGGTGGGTTGAACTTGAGTAGAATAGGGGATATTAATAGGGCCCTTATCACTAATATTGGATGGAGACTATCTTAGAACTCTATTGGTTAGTTATTTTATAGTGTTGATCTCCTACGTAGATTAAGTATTTGGTCTAATATTATTAAATATTTAATGTTCTTAAGAGAAGGGATGAGAAAGAGAATTGGGGATTGAAATATAGTTAGATTCTAGGAAGACAGATGGATTGGGGATTCTCCTCTATGTTTCACCAAGTTTTCTTCTTTGAAAGAAAGTAATGTGGCTAACTATGGTCTAGGGATTTCTAATTATATGGAGGATGGAAAATGGAAAGCTCTGAATCTTGGTAATCCTAATTTATGAAATGGTTCTATAGAGGAGAAGGTAGAGAAAATTCTATAAAAAATTCACATATCTTGCTTCCCTTATATTGACAAGATGATTTGGGACCAAAAATCTTTAGGTGACATTAGCATGAGGTTAGCCTATTATAATATTATTGGCCTTGGGAGTTCCTCTAATAACTAGAAATATGTTTGGAACTCTCACTTCCTTCTTAAGCTTAGTTTTTTGTGGTGGTCAGTTATGTGCAACATAATCTTGATAATTGACAACCTCCAAAGGTGTGGCCTCCAGCTTGTTAACAAGGGTATTTTATGCAATTGTAAGGAGGAAACTATCCCTTGCTCTTTAATTCATTGTTCCTATACTTCTTTTGTGTGGTTGAGTTCAGGCATCTAGATGGGGATTTCTTGGGTCCTTAATATTGACATCCAATAGTTCATATTCAACTAAAATTTCCCCTCTAACTACCCTCTCATTAAAATTATATGGAAATCCATCCCCACTATATTTGTTGGAACTTATGGAAAGAATTTTATGACCCCATATTTAGAGAGAAAGTACCCCCTACTAATGTGGTTACCCACAAAACTATGGCTCTTCTTATGGAATGCACTCTTACCTAGAAGCAGAGACCCATCCCACTTGCTTCCTTCATAGTTGGAAAAGAGTTGGGTCGAGGTTTGGAATATATCTCACTTAATTAAGAAGATGGATAACACTAAATATTTTCTAAGGAAGGGTACAAAATGGAAGTCACCCCCCCCAAACTGGTTGAAACTAAATTTTGATGACTCAAGGAGGTGTGATACTACAACTGGGGGGGGTGTCATATGTGATGATTAGGGAAATTATTTAAGGGCATATGAGAGTAAATGTACTATAATTTTAAGCAATGAGGTAAAGGTTATGAGTTTACTTTGGGGTTTTGAGATAGCTGTTAATTTGGGCATTTTAACATTGGTTGTCGAGATTCTTTTCTTGTTATTGACACTATTAAAGGGGGAAAAAGGATGAGTTGCTACGCCACAACAATAATTAGTGATTCTCAGAATTTGCTAAATAGATTTGTTGTCACCACTATCCAACATTTATATCATGAAGTAATCATGTGGTTGATAGCCTTGAGGCATGTGGACATGGTGTCATAAATAGCTAGGTTTGGGAAATGGAGCACGATCTTCTAAAGACAATCTTATTGCTAGTGCAAAATGATAAGCATTTATTGTTGTGATTACATTTTCTAGTTTAAGGTATGTGGGTGGTAGGGTTGAGTTAGTAGCTACCTTGGAATATGGTTATACAATAGTAATTTTCAAATGGGTTGTCATTTTAATAAGTACATAATTACACTTCATTAGGGAAAGGACATGTTTGGAGCCCAAGGGAGGATACACAATGATATTTTATTATCCCAAAGGACAAGACTTTCAAAATTTTGAAGTCCCATTATTCCTTATTTATTAGATGGCTATGGAAGGGGAATGAACTGGTAAGAGGAATATAATTTATTCCTTTTTAACCCATGATATAACTAAGTGTGACCATAGTATTAAGGCCCTAAATATTACGGTGATTATTGTCAATTAAGAAAATGTGATTTTCCCAAAATTTTTACCATTTCCCCTAGTTTCTCTAGACTCTTAGCTATAGATATGTAACAAATATTTGAAGATTTGGTGGCTAAACTTGTTAACAACATGACTCTAGACAATAACACTAAACATATTGAGCCACTAATGATCAAGGACACCTTTCAAAAGGAAAAAGCCACTTGGACTTATCTATAGGTAGGGGGTTTGATTCCTTTTATGGACTGCATTGAGGACCTCAATGAAAGAGTCTTAATTCAATTTATTGACTCTTGGAAGGATCAATGGGTGACTATTAATGGTGTCTCATTTAAATTTAGTGATGAATTCATTACAAATTCCAATGAGCTATCCCTTTTAGTTGCTTGAAGAATTGAAGGAAAGAAGATAGGTTGGCAGATGAATCAAGTTTGAGAAACTTCTTTAGATTAGGTGAGGAACATAAATATTTTCAATGTAGGTTTGTTCATGATAAACTTCTAGAGCCTTGGGACATGGTTTTTTATGCTATCATGAGGTGATGTACATTACTCTTGAAGATAGGTTAAAGGTCTTGTGTTATTATCACTTTCCCATCCTCAATCAATTTAGGAATTGGGTAATTATATCTTTTCCTTACTTGTTGTTACACTCAATTGAAAATAGTTTTAGGAATGTGTGTAAGAAAAGAGATGAGGGTAATAGCTATACCAGTTACCACCAAGATCTTAGGTTTCATCTCTATAGATTTCATAAGGCATTTATCCTACAAGTGAAAAATCTATCCCCCTCCCCTCTTAAATTTTTTTCCATCCCCCAATTTTCTTACCAGTCTGGCCATAACTAGGATCAAAAGAGTCCCTTCTCCACCCCTAAAGAGATTTAGATTGAGGTCCTAGATGTGGATTGTTAGAGTAAATAATTAATATTTAATTATTTATTCTATCGCTTAAGCTTACTTAGGTCATGCATTTATTTAATATTTCATATTTAATGCATGTAGTGGTTAGTTGTTGACAACTCGGGAGTTTGCTCCTTTTTTAGCATATTCCACTTTTTTGTGGATATGTGCTGAGTTGTCATTCTTATCTTCTACAACCTTCCAGTGTGTTCTAGAAGATTCCTGGAGCTCTTTATATTCGGGCTCCCTCTTTGTATTTTTTATCAAATCATAACATCATTTCTTATTGTAAATACATTTCTTCTTGTGTTTGCATTATGATGGCTCTCATGTCCGTTTAGGGTTTTTTGCCCGCGCTCCATGCTCTTCCCTTCTATGGCTTCTCTTTGACAGGTTTCGCATGCAGGTGATCTTGGCATCTTCGGAGTTGGCTTTCCTCAACTCTAACATGGTATCAGAGCCTTCCTGCTGCTGCTTCGTTGAAGAATTTTGAAGCCATGATTTGAAGTCACCAACCCTAGTTTGTTTGTGTATTTTTTCTTCAAATCAGGAGGTCAGCAAATTTTTGGAGCATTTTCAGCCCAAACGAACATCACCAATGGATCCAGAAGGCCGTTTGCAGTCAGGATTCATATAAAGCTTTTCATTTTTGGACACAGGGCAATTTTGGCAATTTTTTGAGGCCTCCAAGGTCGCCCCCGTACGGATCGTACGGACGCACAGCTTGAGAAAAACAAAAAAAAAAATTTTTGGGGCGCAAGGCCGCCGCGCCACCTGCACGCAGCCCGTAGCGGCCACAGCAGTCAGCGCCGCCCACGCTCCGCCGCGGCCCGGTCGCCTCCCGGCCGCCGCCCTCCGCCAGCGGCTCCTTCGTGTTTGCCGCCCTGCGGCCACCTCCTCCGGCGGCGTTTCTCAGTTATGCCACCTTTGCTCTGACTATGGCCACCTCCGCCTCTCCACTGAGTCACCAGCTACAGTCATCGCCCGCGTGGCATTTCTGCCAGTCAGCGCCTGACACGTGGCACGGGTGCCACGTGGCACATTGCCACGTGGCCCCTGCCACGTCAGCTTGTCCGCGACGTGGCTTTTTTGCAGCGACGGCTGACGGACCATCAATTTTCATCTCATGGTCTGCTGACGTCAGCATTACATCATCATGCATCATCCATCCTTGCATGCACCTCTCCTGATTCACTTTTGGACCTACTTGTGGTTTTTTGGCCATAACTTTTGCATACAGAGGTATTTTTCCAATCCAAAAAAAGCGCCGGAAAGCTGGTTCTGAGACGGAGATTTTGGTGTAGGTATTTTTTGGTTTTGATGCTTTTTAATTGCTTGTTTTTTCTGTTGAAGTCCAAAGTCCTATTTTTGACTCTGGCATGCATATCTTTTGTGTCCCATGTCTAATTTTTGAAAACTTTATATTTCTGGAAAGCTGGTTCTGTGTACTTTTCAGAAAAGTAGTCCTTTTTCTTTGTTTTTGGCCTCTTCTCTTTCTATCATAGTTTTGGCATTTTTGCTCTATGGTTGATATTTTGAGTGGTTTAGGCCCGAGGATCGTTTTCCTGGCATGGTTTGCTTTCTTTTTGGCTGTACTTTCTTTTGGTTCAGCTCTTTTTCACTTTTGATCATTGTAGCTATCATTTTGAAGCACTTTTTATTCTCGCACTGAGATAAACTATCACTTTTGTATTCCGGGAGTCATGAACATTGTTTTGAGTCAGTTGTACTTACACTATTTCATAAAGCACCATGGGGGAGATCTTTGTTTGCTATTTTAGGCATTCTCCCTTTGTCAAGTGAGTGTCCCTTCCACGATATTAGCCCATTCAGAGTCAGTTAGATCGTGTCTTTATCGGTGTCTGTACCTCTTTTCCTCTCTCCTTGTTCTTGGTTCGTTTGCAGGAGATTTGGCTCACCTTCTCAGTTGCCTGTCATCACACCCCATCTGCATTAAGGGGGTTTATGCTATGTTCTAATGCATCCTTGGTTCGATGGTTCGATAGTGTGAACTATGTATTCAGTGGTTGATCATATGTACAAGGCAATTGCAGTGGCTGGCTACCTATGCATTTCGGTGAGATGGATCATCTACCATATAGACATGCTTAGTTCGTGCCTTCTTCTTCCATGGAGGTTCTTTTGATCAGTAGTTTGACAGATTTGCGGCTTCTTCATGCTTCAATGATGCTGCTTCTTCATGATCACTCTTTGTTCCTATTTTAGGGGACAATTTCCCTAGTTGGAGACTTCTTTAGTTCTTCACTGGGTTCTTACCTCTTTTTGGGGGAGGGTTTTTCCCATGTGGTTTTCTCTCTTTCCCTACTTACAGAGGTTACATTTTCTTGCATTATACTTGGGTACCTAAAATGGCCTCGTTGCCGGGACCCATTATGCATTTCATCTTTGTTTTGTGAGCTTAAGGCATTTCCCTAAGTTGCACTTAAGTGGGGGTGTTAGAGTAAATAATTAATATTTAATTATTTATTCTATTGCTTAAGCTTACTTAGGTCATGCATTTATTTAATATTTCATATTTAATGCATGTAGTGGTTAGTTGTTGACAACTCGGGAGTTTGCTCCTTTTTTAGCATATTCCACTTTTTTGTGGATATGTGATGAGTTGTCATTCTTATCTTCTACAACCTTCCAGTGTGTTCTAGAAGATTCCTGGAGCTCTTTATATTCGGGCTCCCTCTTTGTATTTTTTATCAAATCATAACATCATTTCTTATTGTAAATACATTTCTTCTTGTGTTTGCATTATGATGGCTCTCATGTCCGTTTAGGGTTTTTTGCCCGTGCTCCATGCTCTTCCCTTCTATGGCTTCTCTTTGACAGGTTTTGCATGCAGGTGATCTTGGCGTCTTCGGAGTTGGCTTTCCTCAACTCCAACATGGATATCCCTTCACGGTTATGGGTAAGAATAAAATCGTTAGGAGTAGTAAAATACTAAGAAAATAGAAACTTTCTACCCCTTCTAGGCCAACAAAGACCTGTCAACTTAGAATCTACTAGAAATACTAATAAGAAGGGTCATTCTAGACCAAATAGGAAGGTGACTAGGAGAAATAATACAAATTTGGATGATGATGATATGACTAGTGAAGATAAGGGTCCAGATATCCCTGGTGGTTGACAAGTCAACCCTATGCCTTCCCATGTGTTGGACACTTTTAACACTAAAACCAATACCCCAAATACTATAGTAGAGGGTTAAAGATATTTTTTGTAGATCAAATAGTCATATTATGTTATGAAAAATTAAATTATAATAAATAGAAAATAATTTCACAAGATTATTATAACAGGAGCTATGTTATAGCTTGAGTCCTGCCTCCTAAAAAAAAATTAAATTAGAGAGAAACATTAAATTAATTGCATTTGTAAATTTTGAAAAGTCTTAGTCACTTTATATAAATTTTATGAAAAAAGAGTAAGATATTTATGAATTATAATACTAGAGAAAATATGTGTAAAAATTGGTAGTAAATTAGTCCTTGTGAAAGAAAACTATTTAATTTTTCCTTATAAATTATTTCTAATTATACATTCATAACATATGAAAAATATAAAATCATGAATAGTTTATGTGAAGAGATATTCCAAAAATGATAGAACATATTTGAAAAACCTAAAATAAGTACTTATAATGGGGTTATCATTCAAATTGCAACGTTCTATATTTAATTTAGATCTAGAGGTTTCGACATTTAGTCAAAAGTGCATGCATCTAGTCCATTCTTACAGATATTGCAGTCTCTTCTAATTGTGGCATCTCCATTAATTCAAAACATGGATAGTGTCTTATATTTTTGAAGTCACTGATAGATGGCTTTTATGTGGAAGAATATACGAGTAAAAGCACAAACATGTGTCACCTTTTTGTAAAGGAAAAATGCTAACAAAAGTATAACTATTCACCTTCAATGACATCAAATTGATATTATTATTTTGAATTTGAAAATGAACTAAACTAATGAAACATTTAGAAATGGATGAAGTTTAAAATTATAATTTTTCATAATTATTTGGAATAAGAATTGATATATTTTCCTAATTTTTATGGATTATTTTTTAGCTTCTAAAAAATGTTGAAAATTAGGGGTCTAGTTCCCACCACGAAACTAGATCGAAATAAAATTATTTCCCTTTGATCTCAGACTATATTATAGATAACATATTTAGCTAGAACAATCAAAAATAAAAATAAGCTTTAGACCTATATTTTCTCTTTTATAATGATTCAAATTTCAACTCACTTGAAATTGGTAGTTTTCATCTCCCACCATGTTTTTAAAAACAAATCTATTCTAACTAGGAGAAAAATTTTACATTCTAAAAGAGGACTCTCTCATCTAGAACATCATATAATTTTTAAATATTTTTTTCTTTCTCAATATTGTCATCTTTCTGAGTGTTAAAATTCGTGCTTGTAATTTTTTTTAGTTAATCTAATTAAAACACTATAAAATCTATTTGAGAATATTCTTGACTCTAAGCTCTATAAAATGGTGTTTATATGTTATTTTAAAAATATGATAAAAAATAGTAAGAGTTGTTGAAATGCCATTTTTCTAAAATAATTGTATTTCTTTAGTAATTGGATACAAACTAGTATAAAACATGCATTTAATAGACATTTCCAATTGAAAAAGAGTGAGACCATATATAATTCAGCTACAATTAATTTATCTATATCATATGTTTGGATAAAATTGATTTTTAGATAGAAATACTCAAATTCAATTGTTATGATAAGTCAGCTTGAAAGGTGGCATAGCTTTGTACTTTTACCCATACATCAAAGATGATGTTTTCAATGGTTTGATTGTGTGGTCTAGTTTAGTAATCATCATTTAATTTGAACTTTTATGATCAATTAATATTTAGATTCTAATGTAAAGGCACACTCAACAATTATGAGAAATTTAGTTTTAAAAGCTTATGTTTTTTTAGTTTTCATTGTCATTTTGTTTCTAAATTATTTCTAATTCTTTTGATGAATAGTCCATTTTTATTAATAAATAATATACTTAGATACAATTCACAAAAAAGGGCCCTGCCAAAGTTTACATGGCCGTAGCTGGAATTAACAACTATTTATAAAAAAAAACACTTATAACAAACAACCCTCAAGATTTTAATGTAGTGCAAAATGAGGGTGGTGGTTCATCCCAATCATGAAATCCCTAGTCATCATTGGGATTGGCAAGTGGGTTAGGAATAGTCCAGCCATTGGTAGCATCGTCAAGGGCTAGGTCTTCATCTTTAGTATTAGTCCATAGAGGTGAAATAGCCAACTCTAGGCAAAAGGGCCATTTAACAAAAAAAACATGCCAAGCACTAGGAAGGGGAGCCACCAAGCCTGGGGACTAGCCTGTGCCACCACAAGGTGGGGAAGCCGAGAAGTGATGCCAATCACCATTACCACCACTAGGAGAGCAGTGGTAGGAGCTGCACCAAAAATATAAAATCAATAATAATTTATGAGAAGAGATATTCCAAAAATGATGGAACTAATTTGAAAAACCTAAAATAACTACTTATAATGGTGCTATCATTCAAATAGAAACATTCTATATTTAATTTAGAACTAGAAGTTTTGGCATTTAGTGAAAAGTGCATGCATCTAGTCCATTCTTACATAGATTGTAGTCTCTTCTAAATAAGGCATGTGCATTAATTCAAAACATGGATAGTGAAGTCAGTGATAGATGGCTTTTATGTGGAAGAATATACACCAAAGATGGTGCTTTCAATGGTTTGATTGTCTGGTCTAGTTCAATAATCATGATTGAATTTAAGCTTTTATGATCAATTAATATTTAGATTCTAATGTGAAACCATACTTAACAAGAATGAGAAATTCAATTTTAAAAGCTTAAGTTTTCTTAGTTTTCAATGTCTTAAGGTATTAATACAACATTTGATCAATTAATATTTGGATTCTAGTGTGAAGGCACACTCAAAAAGTATGACAAATTTAGTTTTAAAGCTTAAATTTTTCAGTTTTTAATGTCTTATGGTATTAATAAAACATTTGCTATTATTCAAGCTAATTATAAGTTTAGAATGTATGTAATTATTTTATGAGTCTATGGGGAAATACTCATATGTCAATAATATGTAGTACTATAACTCCCTTGTGTCAAATAGATTTAGACTTGATACCATTTTTTCTTCATATTAGGGCCATATATATATAATCTTGAAAAATAATTTAAAATAATAAGAATGGCCTCTTTCTATTTTAAAAGTTTCTCACATTGATTTAAAATCTTGAAAAATACAACTACTAAGATTCATTATTTTAAACAGGCCAATACTTCTTTAACCATACAACTATGAACATTTAATATTTGCGTCACCACTTCTTATAATAGTGATGCAAGTTGTAGTGTTTGACAATTGTAGAGTGGAGTTTTGCTATTACAAACAGATGCATAGATGAGGTATTTTGTCGACATCATCGAGACCATAGCTAAGGTATTTCTTTGAACATCATGGGGAGCATTTCTATTTTCCATATTAATGTTTATATGTATTTTTAAAATCTTTTGATTTAATATTTCTATATGTTCTGTAGAAAACTACATATTTAATGTTTATATAAATGATTTAATGTATAAGATAAAATTGGTTGAGTAAATTATCCATATTAGTGTTTAGTTTTGGTATAGAAATATATAGATAAATTAATGCACATTTATACTAACTATGCATGTTTATTCCCAATATTACTATCCATGTTTATTCCTATATTTAAAATTTATAAGTAGTTTTTAAATATACATTTATATTAGGCAATCTATAAAATTACTTCCATAGTTATACTATATAAATTTATATTATTATAAATAAATTTATATTATTATAAATAAAAATCAAATTTGCATTTAAATATTTATTGTAAATGTAAATTTAATTTTTGAATATAAATTTATCAATTATGGAGAATTATCAAAACAAATACATGTGTTCTCTATTATATTTTTTTTATAGATGTTTAATTTTTTTAATTTGAGTATATTATATAATATTTTTGGTTTAGTAAAATTACTTAGAATATCTATGCTATAGAAATGGTCTTTTATTTTTCCAAAACAAAGACTATTTTCCTTTCTTTCTTGCAAAATCAGGTTTTTGGATTATTTACAAAAAATCTTTCTATTGTGGTTTATTGATTTATGAGATTTGGATGCAAGATAGAGGTCAATGAAAAATGAACATATATTCAATTTTTTTTACAATTGTGATAAAGGTGTGTATGTTGTTTATAATTGAGTTAGGGATTAATGTTAATTATGGACCTCAACAAAATAGTTTGATCATCTTTTCTACATATACAACAAAGACAAGATCAAGAAAATTATAGTTCTCAAATAAAAGTTCCTAATAAAATACAGTTACATGTTAAAGTAAGAAGAGAACCAATCATGAATGACACGGCCATTAGGTACTACCAAAACAAATAAAATTCTAAAATAAAGTTACTAAAACTAAAATATTTGTTTCTAAAATGACATTACTAAAACAAACTTATAAAGTTATGAAAAAGAAAGCAATTTGTCATTTTCACACTCCATTTTGACATCTTAGAAGATTGCTCAAAAAATCCTTTGAGGTCGTGGTGAAATAAAACTGCCTTACAATTGAGAGTTGCGAGGAAACATCAATGGCCACTGACCAACGCATAATCAAATTGTTGCCAACTACAGTTAATAGAATTACAAATAAGTGGGGCAGAAAATGATAAGGCCCACATCATTTTGTTACCTGAGTACCGTGAAGGGAAAATAACAAATTCATGTTAAATCCTTTGAATTTGGCCGACAGATTTTTGAAATTTAGTATCCAAATTGATAATGGGAAAGAGCATTGAAAGATGATGCGATTGTACCTTTCTAAATACATCTGTAAAGATCAGCATGTTTTTAATAAAGCATGACGCCCAGACAATTACCACTAAATTATTTAATAAATTGTTATGATTTCATTAAATTCAAGCGGCAAATCGTAGAAGGTAGGTGTTTTTCTTTTGTTTTGGTTTTGGTTTTAAAATATATTTCCATCTTATTAGAAAAATATGCTTTAGATGTGCTGGAACAAGCATTAGTTGTTGCAGAAAATATAATCTCCTTCCAGAACGCTGTTCCAAATCATCATTTCAGAGAAATGAATAAGCATTAGTTTTTGCAAAAATGAAATGAATGTGGTCTGTTTGCATCTCTTTTATTGCTGTTTCCTAAGGTCCTCCAACAAAGTAAGTGGTAATAACAGAAGAATTAAGAATCAGACTTTAACCCATAATGTTTTATTACTAAATATATCTGATTTTTAATGTAGTTGTTAGTATGTGAATCAACTACTCCAAACTAATGATACGTTTGTAACTGAATCCTTCTTGAGGCAATAACGCTTCTTTATTTATCTTCTTATAAAGAGTAGGCCAACTCACTCATCTGTAACTGGATCAACGCTTTTCTGGAAAGAGGAGATTTGTGGGAATGATTTTATGGCCACCTCTTTCTCTTTACACCTTCACATATCCCAGTCTCTTCTTCTACTACTTCATATATCTCCAAAGAGAAAAAGAAGAAACATCACAAGCATTTGGGAACGTTTTCTTACATGTAGATTTAAGAACTTTTATTGTTATGACTTTGTAAAGATTTTATTTATTTTTAAATCTTTGTGATATTCATTTCAATACATTATTCTAAAGATTATTCTTATCAATAGATGCAATAGTTTTAATACCATACTCTAGATTGATGTGTTATGAGAATTTCAAATACAAAGTTACTATCAAAACATTCTATTTTGGTAGATTATTCTTTGAATTTATGAAATAAAATGTTTTTAAAATATGATAAAAATTATTATAAAACTAAAAATTTTAATGTTAAAAATAAATAATTTAAGAAGATTTTTTTTTTAATAGTAAGTATTAAGTTTTTGAAGTTCATTTTTAATTTGATGATTAAAAAAAAATTATGAAAAATAGAGGTTTCATTTTAAAAAAAGATTTATGGACAGATTTGATTTTGAAGATACTCCAACCACTTAATCAATTATAAAGTTTGAATTTAATAGCT
Source organism: Cupressus sempervirens (assembly GCA_028749045.1). Taxonomy (NCBI): domain Eukaryota; kingdom Viridiplantae; phylum Streptophyta; class Pinopsida; order Cupressales; family Cupressaceae; genus Cupressus; species Cupressus sempervirens. The sequence goes on from CM053787.1 coordinate 670,586,468, forward strand.
AATTTTAAACCTTAATAGGAATAACATCACAACTTAACAAACATACTAATTACTGAACACAAAAAGAATTTATAAATTTAAAACAATTTTGGGGATATCCTTCTCCATGCACCTATTTTCACAATTTGTCTCAATGTATATAAGAAACAAAATAATGAAATCCTCATCTAACCCCAAATTTTAAACCCTTATCCCAAAAGTTAAACCTTAAATCCTAAATCTGAAACCATAGTCCTAAATGCTAATAAAAAATGATGAAACATAATATAAATAATAAACCCTAATTTAAAACCTAATTATTGACCATCTCTAATCCTATACGAGAGAGAGAGAGAGAGAGAGAGAGAGAGAGAGAGAGAGAGAGAGAGGTAATCACGAAAAAGATATAGTGAGGGGAGGGAGATGGGAGAAAGGGAGATGCATGTCTTTCATGCATGTCTCTTTCCTCATTTCACTTTATCTCTCAATTTTTCTCTCTATGTCTACCTCATGTTTCTATCACCCTCTCTCATAGTGTCTACTTCATATTTCACCCTCTTTCCCTTGTCTCACATGTCACGGGATCTTTTTCAAAATTGATTACATGTATATCCTTTGAATTTATTTATAAAACTTAATTTTATTTGTATACTCAAATTTTATTTCAAAACATTCTATTAACATTCAAAAATTATCATTACTTCTAAAGCTTTGTTTAAGTTTATCTTTATAGGTTTTGACTACATTCTAAGGTTTGTCCAAATTTATAAATTTCAACCTTAGTTATAATTTTTTATGTAATATCTAACTCTTTTTTTCCAATTTTTAAAAATAATTAAATATTTATAAAAACTAAATCTTAAAATTTAAAAATTAATTGATTATATTACCAATTAAGTGGTGTCAATTATTGACTTAGAATAATAAATAAATTATGTCAACTTAAACATACTAAAAGATCTTGTATGTAAAGATTTCTAAAATAAAATAATATAATGCTTTAAAAAAATTTAGCTTAGAAACTATTTCATAAAAAGTGTTTTGCAATTTATTACCAAAATTGAACATTTGAAAATTCTTGAAAACTATTTAACAATGCTTAATTCATTTAATTTAATGTTTGGTTTGGTTCAGAATGTAATAATTATAATCATGTCATCTTTTATTAAAACTTTTATAAATTCTAATTCATGCTTATAGTTAAGGATATCTATAGTTATAGTTATTTATGATCTTTTGTAAAAGAAACACCTAATTTTAACCGCTTTTAATATGAAAAAATTTTCAATTCACTCTAGTACTATTATCATCGAAGATAAATCAAAACTATACTTTTTGAGATCATCTTCATAGAAAAAATTAGAAAAAAAACTTTCAAGCCTAAATATTCTATGTACATTTAATTCGATATTTGATATTTAAACAATACCAAAAGTTAAAAAGCTTTAAAAAATCGTTGGTGTAAATAAGTATTTACTTATTACACTTAGTTAAGTTGACTTAGGTTAATGCATTATTTTATTATTTTTATTTGTGAGACACTTCGGAGTTTGCACACCTTTTGAGTTGTCATGTAGACAACACAGGAGTACACAACTCTATTTTAGCACATGGTGTCTACAACACTGTTTTGTGTGTCACACCCTTGTAGGCTTATCCTCTATTCATCGCACTTACTTCCGTACTTAATGGAGGATAACCCATATCTGGTGGACATGTGCTTGGTTGTATGACACTTCATGGTGCTGATTATTAGGAATTATAGAAGCTCTCCTAAGCCCTTTATATTCAAGCACTCCTAGTGTACTCTTGGATCTAGTTATTGAATACATTGTTATTCTGATCATACTCTCTCTCTCTTTGGTCTACTATGTGCTTGTGTTTGAGTTCTTAGTTCCTGGGTGAATTTTTCCCTTAGGGAAATTCTTACATGGTATCAGAGCATAGAGACTTTCTCATCACATAGCCATTCGAGACCTCTTGCTTGCTTCATCACCTCAGCCTAAATTCGAAGTGCCACAAAAATTGGGAGCGTCCAAGACCAGATCTGACCTCGCCATTATGTCCGGAACACTGAACTAGTGATAATCGACTATCAACTCGGCTGCCTTGGCCCAAAGTCGACTGTGAGGCAAATTTTTTTTTAAATTGGAACTTGAAGGCCCTGATTTGCGCTATGGGTATGATCTTATTTTTAGATCTATAATTTATTTTTTTGGATCTGAATTTATTTTCTCTATATTACCTGTATTTTCGTCATATTTTTCTTACAAATTTTCAGAAATTCTTTTAGCCCTACAGGGTAGTAGCAAAGGAAAATATCTGTGCAATACCGAGCTATGAGCTCCTGGCCTACACTGAGTATATTTTATTTTATTTGTAGGGAATTTTATATCAGCGAGCTTTTCTAAACCCTCGATTGCACATAAGTTTCAGTGGGAAAGACAATCGGAGGCCCAACCCTTAACACCGGTGACCACATCGCTATTTGTTTGAAGCGTTGAGGCATTTGGTTTTAAACACTTACGAATTCCCAAGCGTAGTGCATGTGGGATCTTTCCTCACATCACAACCACATTGTTTGAACCTTCGGCATTGCAAACAGTGGATTCCAGCTCCGATTTTTGGCACATCGGCCACTGCAAATGTTTTCTTGCATCGAACCCACCCTCTGGTAAGCAGACTTTTCCAGCCCACATTTTGGAGACCCTGGCTTGCAATTCACATTTTTGGCCGGCTTTGTAATAAATTTTGACTCTTCATTAAACCCTGCAACAATTTTTTGAAAATGAGCAGGTGATCTCTGACCCCGGTGATCTGCGAAATGGGTGCCCGTAGACTTCTCCCAGGATCGCATTTCGTAGATCCAGTTGCTGCAGACTTCAAACTCTGCCTGGGCTGTCCATTTTGCATCAAAATTCCAAGTTTTGGTTGCTTTGAAAGGTTTTAGCAAGTGTTCACATTGTTTCGATGGACCTGCATGATTTTTCAACATCGCGTTTTCCTTTTCCAGTTACATGGTAGACTTTCTGGGTAGAATTCTCGCCGCTATTTTTTCGGTCCCAGTCAGCCCACGCGGCCTAGTTTGATGCTGCCACATAGCAACCATTTATTTTCCCACTGCCATGTCAACATCCATCCAAAATTACCACATCACCTATGGATAGCCAAGCATTATACCAGGTGTGCATGTCCGTACAGTATGAACGCGTGACTCAGCCTGCCACGTGACCCCAGGGCATGAATTTTTGTTGATGTCATCATTTTACTATCTTAAATTTGATGCTTGTCTGAACGTCATTCTAGGGCATTTTGTAACTTCTTTGACGACCATTTGACCATCAAATTTATACTCATAGTTTCTCCTCCAGAGCCCTCTCTAGATTGCCTTTCAGTTTGGTAGCCTTACTTTGCAAGCTCATAACTTGGACATCCAGACTCTGATTCAGGTGCAATTTTTTTTGAAATTGGGTAAATTTTCCTAAAATTTCTAGTGGTGGTGTTTTTTTCTAGCTTTGGTACATAGATTTTGCAGATTTTTTTTTTTTGGTGACTATACCTACATAATCCTACGTTTTGCAACTTTAGAAGCTTCGTATAGGCACATCTGGTCACTTTTTCAGGTTCTATTTTTTTTGAAAGTGCATTTTTTTTGTCTAATTTCTAGATTTGAAGTCAAATTCTAGGCTTTTGTGGACCAATTTCTCACTTTCAGAATTAGGCCTTCTTTGGCATTGTAAAACTTTGGTTCTTTTTTAGAATTCTTGTAAAACTAAGCTACAGTGCTTAAGTGATAGATTTCAGCCTCATAAGGTAGTTGTAAAAGTAAAATTAGAAAGTCCACTTTGTTCATTTCGACAAGTTTCCCATTGTAAAAGCACTACTTATAAAGTGCCAAAGCATCTTTTTTGTGGGGGGGGGGGGGCATACTGTGTTTTTGTGTCTCTATTTTGTGATCTTTTCATTTCTGCATCATGGGTTTTAAATGTCCTCCTTTAACTTCAGACAACTATTCTACATGGAAAGATATTGCATGGAGTAGATTAATGGAAAAAGCATATAGTTTATATGTTGATGGTACAATTACCCAACCTACTGATGCTAAAGAACTCATTGAATGGAAAACACAAGACCAACAAGCTTTAGGTGTTATCAGGAGTTATCCACATGGGGATCTTCTCTTTTACATTAAAATTTGTTCTGAATCTAAGGAAGCTTGGGATAAACTTGAACAGTTGTATGGTAAAGTGGATGAAGAAAAGGGGTTTTAGATTGAGGATGATCTACTTCTCTTGGATCCTAAGAATTATGACATAATTCAGGATTACATCATTAATGTCAATGAGTATAGGGCACTTCTAAAAGATTGTGGAAATCCCATTAAGGATGATAGGTTGATTCATCACATCCTAAAGAAGCTACCTTATGAGTACACCAACTTTGTTTCGAGCTTTAATACTCATAGGTTAACCATGGGATCTACTCACCAGAAGCCTTCCTTTGATGGACTTGCAGACATGTTGATTGTTGAAAAATCTCACTTGGTGGATTTTGGACTTCTCAAGTCATCTAAGACCAAATCCTTGGTGGCTAGTGATGATCACAAATCAAGTCAAGGGGGAAAAAGAAACAACAAGAAGAAGTATTGGAAGCAAAAAACACAATTTGAGGCACAACATGACTCCTCTCAACAAGGTGATTCTTCTTCAAAAAAGAAGGGAAGTAATAAAAAGAAGGAAAAACTCTTTTGTGCATATTATAAAAAGCCAAATCATGACGAGCATCATTGCAAGACAAAAAGAATCAATGAGTTAGAAAATCTACTTAAGAAGAACAAGATTCAAGTGCCAAGTACTTCCAAAGATTCTACTCCTACCTCTTCAAATGGTAAAGGTCAAGCACTTATGGCCAACACATGTTCTTCTTTTTCAGAATGGATACTTGACTCAGGTGCATCTTACCATATGGGTTCTTCAAGGGAAGACTTTTCTTCATTGAAGCAGTCAAAGGTACCACACATCTTCGTGGGAGATGATGCTAAGATGGAAGTTGAAGGGAAAGGACATGTAGAAATGGAAGATGGGGAATTCAAAGATGTTCTCTATGTTCCAAATCTAAGCTCTAATCTCCTATCAGTTTACCAAATCACTCACCTAGGAGATGGTCATAAGGTTGAGTTCCTTCCCTATTCAATGATGGTGCGAAGTCTTAAAGATGATTCATTGGTAGCAGTGGGGAGGCAGGAGGCCTTATTCCTTCTCCCACTTTGTGCCTAAGAGTCCTTCTGAAGCCTTGTTAACTCACTCTACTTCAAACATCAATTTATAGCATGAGTGGTTTGGTCACCTTGACTTTCGCTCTCTTCAGCAACTTTGCTAAAAACACATGGTCAAAGCTCTACCCAATATCACCTTTTCTAAGGGAAAGTGTTCATCTTGTTTAGTAGTTATGAATCTCAAGGAGAAGTATGATAAAGGGAAGTCTTCTCAAGCTCCAGTTGTTCTTCAACTAGTTCACATGGTATTAGCAGGACCATTTGCAATGACTTCAGTCAGCCAAGGCCATTACATACTCACACTTGTTGATGAATTTTTGAGATTCACTTGGGTCTTCTTCCTTCATCACAAGAATGAAATGGTTCATAAGCTTCAAGACTTCAAGACACATGTTGAACACAAGTCAAGGAATATCATCAAAGTATTAAGGGTGGATAATAAGAATAGATATGTTGATAGAAGACTTAAGAACTTTGTAGAATTGAGGGTATTGATCTTTAGAACTCACCAGCATTTAGTCTACACAAGAAAGATGTTGCAACTATGAGGATTAGGACTCTCAAGACCATGGCAAGTTCCATGATAAAGACAAAGTCTCTTGATCCTACATTAGAAGTTGAAGCCATTAGTAGTGCTACTCACATACTTAACAGGTCTCCTCATCCAGCCTTAGATGGAAAGACTCCTTTTGAGGTATGGTGTGGCAGAGACCAATTGTGAGTCACCTTAGAGTCTTCAGTTGTCCAGCATGGCCAAACCTTTCTTCTAGGAGTTGCAAGGCACTGACACCTAGACCTTGTACCTTTATTGGTTATGAAGACAATTTGAAGGCTTATAGACTTATGGATCTAAAGACTCATGAGATCTTTATGGAGAAGGCTGTTCATTCCGAGGAAAGTTCTCCTAGCTTGTCCTCTACTCCTCTCCACACATCATACACAGTGGAAACTGATAGTGACACCAGCGATAGTGCTTCATCAGGTTCAGACACATGGGGTTCTATCGACAGTTGTAGTGAGAAGTCACATCAGTTAGGTCCATGTGCTTATATTGCCTTAGTGAAAGGTCCAACATAGCATGGTACATCTTATCATCCAGCTCCACCTTCAGTTGACTTCGGAGATAGACTTGAGGACATACATCTTCTCATTGATGATGATTCTTCTATAGTTGTTGTGAGGGCTCACTCTGACCCTCATGTCCATTCTCTGCATGATCAATTTATATAGGTTGGCGTGATTGTGCATCCTTATGAACATCAATTAGTGGATGTCTCTTTGTCAATAAAGGAGACAGATGGTTCAGTGGAACAGGTTCAACAGACATCCTTGCCAGATCTGCATTCATTTTTTTCAGCTTAGTTGGAATGGGTGAACTTCAGCATCAATATAGGGATACTTGGACAAGTATCAAGGCCACCATACATCTTCAAGATTGTACCCTTGGCATTGTTTCTTCCCAAGGGGAGGAACACTCTTTTGCATTCTTGGACTAGCTTCTTCATTGGAGCAATTTTCACTATTCAACATTCTTCTTTTGGGGGGGGAAGTCTATTTTGTCTCTCTTCCTTCTCTCATTCTCTTATGTATATACTGGATGTATTTCATAATGGGGGGGTCTTGATTACTCCATCCATCGATGAATCCTACTCTATCTCTCTTTTTGGGGGAGGGTTTTTCCCATGAGGTTTTCCCTCTTTCCTCACTTTATGGGAGATTGCATCTTCATTACATACATGGGTACCTAATATGGCCTAGTAGCCAAGACTAATTATGCATCTGCATCCTAGTTCGTAAGCTTAAGGGCATTCCCCTAAGTTTCACTTAAGGGGGGGTGTTGGTGTAAATAAGTATTTACTTATTACACTTAGTTAAGTTTACTTAGGTTAATGCATTATTTAATTATTTTGTATTATTTTATTATATTTATTTGTGAGACACTTAGGAGTTTGCACACCTTTTGAGATGTCATGTAGACAACATAGGAGTATGCAACTCTATTTTAGCACATGGTGTCTACAACACTGTTTTGCGTGTCACACCCTTGTAGGCTTATCCTCTCATCACCACACTTACTTCTGTGCTTAATGGAGGATAACCCATATTTGGTGGACATGTGCTTGGTTGTATACCACTTCATGGTGCTAATTATTAGGAATTCTAGAAGCTCTCCTTGTTGGAAATGATTGAAATAATCATAAGAAAAGTTGAGGGAGATTGTTGGAATAATATATGGAACTGGTAAAGAATGTCCTCAATCAATGTTTTGTCATTGATGCCAAACTTGCTACTTGTAGGAATGACAATTGCTTTAGTGATCAAAATACTATAAATTAGTTTATTGTCAAAGTGGAAGCAATCAATAAGATGTAACTAGAACACCTAGAGAAAGGTTGAAGTTATGATGTTGTAATGAAGTACAAGGATCAGCTAAGCCATTGATGAAAAAGTGTATTGCATGACATACTAAAAGATATAAAGAAAGGGCACACTGAAACATATCAAAGATCTAAGGTTTTAGCTAAGTCTTTTGTAAAGCTCAAACTAAGTTCATTAGAGAGAAGGAGTTGAGAAAATTCCTAGTTAAGTGCTGAGCAAGTTCAGATGCCGACTGACACAGAGTTAACCAAGTGCTGAGCAGAATCAAGTGCCGAGTAGAACCAAGTGCCGAGCAGAACCAAGTGTCGAGAAAAACCAAGTGTTGAGCAGAATCAAGTGCCAAGCAGAACCAAGTGTCGAGTAGGTATAGGTGTCGAGTAACACAGAGGTGCTGAGCACCAGTAACTCAATAATGCCGAGTTGCTGCATTATTTTGGAAATCGAAGATTCGTCAGATCTAAGCTGACAAGGTTGTTATCTAGAAATCTGTGAATTAAAAAGAAGATAAGAATGATGAGCTGGTGGCACAGAACACCATGTAGAATGTTTTTAAAAGATACAACTAGCAAAGTTTCTAGAAGAGAACAAGATATGGGGTAGATACATTGTATCCTACCTAATCCATTTTGAAATCCTAAGATTGGAAAGGGAGAATTGAGCAGCAAAGACAAATCAGAATTCTATATAAGAAGACATAAATTAACAAAGAAAGAGAACGAGAGGGGATAGTGAGAGAGAGAGTCGTGGTCAAGCATAAAAGCATGAAATGCTGAAGAATGTGCTAAGGAGAAGATAGGACAGGAACTCAGTTTGGATAGATGACCACAAGGATGATTGCATTGGAAAAATGAGGAAGAAGACTCAAGGAGACAAGGCTTGAGAGGGAGACAAGCAGTCAAAGCTGAAGTGATTGAAGCCAAGCATAAAGATTGAACTGAAAGAGTGATCTGAAATCTGCAAAGTATGTTGTAAGTTATATCAGGTCAAAAGACTATTATCGTTACTTTCTAGAAATTGTATCAGTAAGTCTAAATCCTATGGACTTAGAGTGGTTTAACATCCATTAGATAAATCCTTTATCAGGGTGACATTCCAAGTGAATATTCTAAAGACCTTTAATCAGGCTCATTCCTAATAGTTTGGTGAATTCCTCTAACAAGGTCACATTTAACAGTGTGTTATAAGCCTTTAACAGGGCAGGCTTTTAATAGGGCATCACTTTAGAAGAGTAAGAATCAAGTAGCATGTTACTGGTGGTTTTTCCCAAATTGGGTTTCCACGTAAATCATTGTGTCATGTGTTGATCTTGAATTTTTTATCTTTGCATGTTGATTCACAGTAATTTGCTTATATGACTGATTTAAGTTTGAACAGATGAAAAGGGTATGGAATCATTAAAAGTATTAAAGAGATATTAATAAGGCAATTGGACCTTGAATAACTGATTCAACCCCCCTCTCAGTTATTCTAAAGAATTCTAACAATTGGTATCAGAGTCAGGTTGCTGATTTAGTTTAAAGGGACTACTAGCAAAAAAATCAAAATGCCAAAAAGAGAAGTTCCCAAGCTCAACAAAGACAAATTTGTTGCATGGAAAGGTTTGATGAAGCTACATCTTGGATCCATAGGAGATTATGCCCAAAATTCAATTGTCACTGAACATGTAGATCCAATAGATGCTCGTACTGTAGAAGACATCAAGAACAAGCAAGAACACAACCAGACAATGTTGGAAATTGCCTCTGCACTCAACTATGCTGAATTTGATAATATCAAAGGATGTGACACTGCATTCAAAATGTGGAAAGCCCTATCAGACATCTATGGAGGAGATCAGAATGTACAAAGAGCAAAAAGAGAAAGTCTCAAAGGAAAGTTTGATGACATGAAAATGGAAGAAAATGAGAATGATGCTAAGTATGGTGCAAGAATAAAGGAAGTGGTAAGTGCAATAAGATGCTTGAATGGTCAACTGGATGAAGATACTATTAATATTAAGTTCTTAAGAACCTTGCTCCCTATCTATGCTATTAGAGTATCAGCAATACAAGAGCTAAGATGTATACAACTACAAACCTGAAAATGTTGCATTTGCTTTTAAGGCCAAGTTATCACTGAAAGATGCTGAACAAGTGAAATCTAGGAAAGGAATAAAAATGAAGTATGTATCTAGTGACAGTAGCACTGATGAGGAAGATGTGGAAAAATTGGAAGCATTACTCGCTAGAAGATTTCACAGGGGCAAAGGAAAGTTCAAAGGTACGATGCCTATCATTTGTTTCAATTGCAATGAAGTAGGTCATATTGCTGCAAGGTGTCCACAGAAAAAAGTTTCCAAGGAAGGCAACAAATACAAGAACAAAAGAGATGATGACAAGAGATATTACAAAGAAAAAGGTAAGAAGTGTTATATTGTTGAAGAAAATTCTGATGACAATGATGATGAAGTTGTTTATGTAGCCATGAAGGACCGATCTGATGAAGAAGAAGCCACAACACTGATGACATGTATAAACAAGAATGAAAGATGGATCATAGACAGTGGATGCTCACATCACATGACAGGAGACAAAAATAAGTTTGTTAACTTTACTCAATATGATGGAAATAGTGTTAGATTTGGTAATGATGCTCCATGTCAAATCAAAGGAAAGGGTTCCATTAAGCTCACAGAACAAATTTCATGTGACAATGCATACTATGTTGAAGGATTAAATTACAATTTACTGAGTGTCTCACAATTAGGCAATATAGGTTGCAAAGTGGAATTTTGAAACAAAACTACAAAAATCTATGATACTGATGGTAAACTGATAGGAAAAGGAGATCAAACAAAGAGTAATTTGTTTTACCTTGATATGGATGATGTTTCTTGTCTACTTGAAAAATTTGATGATGAATGGTTATGGCATAGAAGATTATGTCATGCCAATTTTGATAATCTAGTCAACATTAGTAAAATGAAGAAAGTCAGAGGTTTACCAAAATTGAGGAAGCCTGATAATATCATGTGTAAACAATGTCAGCTAGGAAAGATGACAAAGTCAAGTTTCAAAAGTAAGAACTATACATCTAAAGAGATACTTGAGTTAGCTCACACTAACTTATGTGGACCAATGGAAATACAAAGCTATAGAGGAGATAAATACATAATGTTATTTTTTGATGACTATTCCAGGATGATGACTGTTATGTTTTTAAAACAAAAATCTCATGCTTTTCAAATGTTTAAGTGGTATGTGGCCAAAGTTAAAAAGGAAACTGGAAAAAGCCTGAAATGCCTAAGATCAGATAGAGGTGGTGAATTTACATCAAATGAATTTGAGATATTCTATAATTACAAAGGGATCAAAAGACAAATGTCAGCTCCTAGAACTCCCCCGCAAAATGGAATTGCTGAAAGAAGAAATAGATCTATAATTGACTGTGCCAGAACATTAATGATAGAAAGGAATGTTTCTCTAAAATACTAGAGAGAAGCTGTAAGTGTATCTGTTCATACACTGAACTGAGTACAAGTCAAGAAAGGTACAAATACAACACCTTTTGAATTATGGTATGGTTACTCACCCAATGTAAAACATTTCAAAGTGTTTGGTTGCAAATGTTTTATCCTTAAAGATGTTAGAAATGGAAAATTTGATACAAAAAGTGATGAAGGTATATTTCTTGGTTACTCCACAAAAAGTAAGGCATATAAGTGTTTAAATATTAACACTAAAAAAATTGTGGAAAGTGCAAATGTGAATTTTGATGAGCACACAGAAGTCCAAGCTGAAGAACCAAAGAAAATGGAAGATTATAGAACCTTTGTATATTCTTATGAAGGAATGACTACTGATGAGGATGATGTCAATCAAATTGAAAATCAACAACAAGTGTCAGTTTCAGCCAATTCACAACCAGTGAATGTCGAGTTGCATTTAGAAGCTGAGTTGCAGAATGAAGAAAATGCACAATTTGATTTTGAAGACAGTACAAATAATGAAGAACAACCTGACAATGAAGTACATAGTGATCTTGAATCTGAAAGATCAAATGTGGAAACAAGGACAGAGCCAAGATTATCCAAATATGTAAAAAGACATCACCTTGATGAATAGATAATTTGTGACAAGGATGCAAGACCAATGACAAGGAACAAACTAAGACATGAATCATGTCTGATCAGCAAATCTGAATCCAAGACAGTATATGGTGCATTACAAGATGATGATTGGTATAAAGCTATGGAAGAAGAAATTGATCAAATAAGAAAAAATAAACCCTAGAGTTTTGTTCCCAGACCAACTAACAAAAATGTGATTGGCACCAAATGGGTATTCAGAAACAAACTAGATGAGAAATGTTAGATTACTAGAAACAAAGCTAGACTCGTATTTAAGGGTTATGCTCAAGAAGAAGGAATAGACTATGGAGAAACATTTGCTCCTGTTGCTAGAATGGAAGGAGTAAGAACTTTAGTTGCATATGCTGCCTACAAAGATTTTAGAGTCTATCAGATGTATGTAAAATTTGCCTTCTTAAATGGTATACTAGAAGAAGAAGTCTACATTGAACAACCAAAAGTTTTTGTTGATGAAAACAATAGGGATATGGTGTGTAAGTTACATAAAGCACTCTATGGTTTGAAACAAGCACCTAGAGCATGGTATGAGAGACTTCACAAGTATCTAGTGCAAATTGGATTTGAAAGAACTGATGATAACAACAGCATGTACATCAAAGCAGAAGAAGGTAAAGATATTATTGTATTTGAAATATTTGTGGATGACATAGTGTTTGGTGGTAAGGAAGTACTTTGCAAAGGCTTTGCTGACAAAATGAAACATGAATTTGAGATGTCTATGTTTGGAGAAATCAAATTTTTTGTTGGATTGCAAGTACATCAACTCAAACATGGAATATTTGTTACACAATCAAAGTACATCAAAGAAATTCTTAAAATGTTTGGATTAGAGGAATCCAAACCAGTCAGCACACCAATGGCCACAGGAAATAAGCTATCAAAAAATGATGAGTCAACTGAAGTCAATCAAACAATGTATAGATCCATGATTGGAAAACTGCAATATGTTGTACATAGTAGACCAGACATAGCATTAGCAGTTGGAATAGTGGCTAGGTTCTCTGCTAATCCTAAAGAAAATCATCTCATAGCAGTAAAAAGAATAATGATATATCTTAAAGGAACTGATGACTTTGGTCTAAACTACAAAAATAATGGAGAATTCGAACTCAATGCATACACAGATGCAAACTAGGGAGGAAACATTGATGATAGAAAAAGCACAAGTGGAGCTGCATTATTTCTAGGCAAAAGGCTAGTTACATGGACTAGCAAGAAACAAACATGTATATCCCAGTCCGTTGCAGAGTCGAAATATGTGGTAGCTGCAGTCAATTGTACAAACATTGTATGGCTCACACATCTATTGAATGGAATGAGAGAAGAAGTAACAAAACTGGTGATATTGTATTGTGATAATACAAGTGCTATAAATATATCCAAAAATCCAGTGATGCATACAAAAACCAAGCATATCACAATCAAGTATCATTATGTCAGAGAATTGGTAGAAGACAAACAAGTGAAATTGAAATACATTCACACAAAGGAACAAATTGCAAATATCTTCACCAAACCATTGCCCAAGGATGCCTATGAATATCTTAGAGGCAAGTTGGGGGTTATACCCCTAAGTCAAGCAATTTAAGGCAACAAGGAAGCTACCTTGCATCAATAGGAATAAATCATTGCAATATTAATAGGTTGATGCAAAGGATGACAACAGGAATAGAAACTCCAAATCAGTCACAAGCATGGTGATAGAGGGAGAAAAACAACAAGAAGCCAAAGCTTATATCTTGCATGATAAAGATGCTACATCTTTGGCATTTATGTCAAAGAGGAAGAAATATGCAGAAAAATAATCAATGCAAAGCTAGAGGGAGATATATATGAAAGAGGGAGATATATGAGATCAGTAGTGAAAATGCAGCAAGCTAACGTATACAATCTTGGTGGTAACTGAATTGATTACTTGATTAGTTTGGTTTGCCATCAATGCCAAAGAGGGAGATTGTTGGAAATGATTGAAATAATCATAAGAAAAGTTGAGGGAGATTTTTGGAATAATATATGGAACTGGAAAGAATATCCTCAATCGTTGTTTTGTCATTGATGTCAAACTTGCTACTTGTAGGAATGACAATTGCTTTAGTGATTCAAATACTATCAATTAGTTTATTATCAAAGTGGAGGCAATCAATAAGATGTAACTAGAACACCTAGAGAAAGGTTGAAGTTATGATTTTGTAATGAAGTACAAGGATCAGCTAAGCCATTGATGAAAAAGTGTATTCGATGACATACTAAAAGATACAAAGAAAGGGCACACTGAAACATATCAAAGATCTAAGGTTTTAGCTAAGTCTTTTGTAAAGCTCAAACTAAGGTCATTAGAGAGAAGGAGCTGAGAAAATTCCTAGTTAAGTGTCGAGCAAGTTTAGATGCCGACTGACATTGAGTTAACCAAGTGTTGAGTAGAACCAAGTTCCAAGCAAAATCAAGTGCCAAGCAGAACCAAGTGTTGAGTAGGTATAGGTGCCCAGTAACACAGAGGTGCCGAGCACTAGCAACTCAATAATGTCGAGTTGCTGCATTATTTTGGAAATCAAAGATTCGTCAAATCTAAGCTGACAAGGTTGTTATCTAGAAATCTGTGAATTAAAAGGAAGATAAGAATGATGAGCTAGTGGCACAGAACACTATGTAGAACATTTTTAAAAGATACAATTGGCGAAGTTTCTAGAAGAGAACAAGATATGGGGTAGATACATTTTATCCTACCTAATCCATTTTGAAACCCTAAGATTGGAAAGGGAGAATTGAGCATCAAAGACAAATCGGAATTCTATATAAGAAGACATAAGTTAACAAAGAAAGAGAGCGAGAGGGGATAGTGAGAGAGAGAGCCGTGGTCAAGCATAAAAGCATGAAATGCTGAAGAATGTGCTAAGGAGAAGATAGCACAGGAACTTTATTTGGATAGATGACCATAAGGATGATTGCATTGGCAAAATGAGTAAGAAGACTCAAGGAGACGAGGCTTGAGAGGGAGACAAGTAGTCAAAGTTGAAGTGATTGAAGCCAAGCACAAAGATTGAACTGAAAGAGTGATCTGAAATCTGCAAAGTATGTTGTAAGTTATATCAGGTCAAAAGACTATTATCGTTACTTTCTAGCAATTGTAACAGTAAGTCTAAATCCTATGGACTTAGGTTGGTTTAACATCCATTAGATAAATCTTTTAATAGGGTGACATTCCAAGTGAATGTTCTAAAGACCTTTAATCAGGCCCATTCCTAATAGTTTGGTGAAATCCTCTAACAAGGTCACATTTAACAGTGTGTTGTAAGCCTTTAACAGGGTAGGCTTTTAACAGGGCATCACTTCAAAAGAGTGTGAATCAAGTAGCATGTTACTGGTGGTTTTTTCCAAATTGGGTTTCCATGTAAATCATTGTGTCATGTGTTGATCTTGAATGTTTTATCTTTGCATGTTGATTTATAGTAATTTTCTTATATGACTGTTTTAAGTTTGAACAAATGAAAAGGGTATGGAATCATTAAAAGTATTAAAAAGATATTAATAGGGCATTTGGACCTTGAATAACTGATTCACCCCCCCTCTCAATTTTTCTAAAGAATTCTAACACTCCTGAGGCCTTTAGATTCAGGCACTCCTAATGTATTCTTGCATCCACTTATTGAATACATTGTTATTCTGATCATACTCTCTCTCTCTTTGGTCTACTGTGTGCTTGTGTTTGAGTTCTTAGTTCCTGGGTGAATGTTTCCCTTAGGTAGATTCTTACACTAATACTCCAATTAGAATTCCCTATTACATTTTTGGGCTGCAACTTATGACCAATGATTTAATCCTTGAAAGAAAACCCTATTCAAAAACATTCTTTTGGGGTTGCAAAAAATGCTAATGTATCAAGATTGGGTAACATCATATGACCACAATTTGTTCAATTGCCTCTTTATTAAGCCTATAGTAATAATTATCTAGTTTACTAATTGTGAAGCAATTTGATGGTTATAACTAGGCAACATAGTAATCCCAAGACCTATAATAGATGCAACAAAACCTATTTAACATCCATAAATTGTTCAAACCCATCCTACACTTTGGTTTTTTCATCAGTATAATTTTGATATCATTAAATTGTCCTATCACATGTAGATGCAAGACATAGGGATTCCTACAAAAAAAAATCCATTTTCATTGATAGACTAAAAATCTCTAAAATCTAGATGAAAATGGATGTACATTTTAAAATCTAGAAAATAATGATTTATGACCAGAGGATGGAGGACTAAAATCCATATTTTGGCTCCAAATCCTAAGTTTAAGAGGGTTTCAAGTAAACATTATTAATGTTCCTTCCAATTTCTTATTCTAGCACTTGACATCTTCATTTTATTGGATTATGAAGTTAATTTAGATATATATTCAAATCTATGGAGCTCTCAATGATACCTATCGAAGAACACATGAACATATAGAAAAATAGATAAAATTTATACTAAAATCAAAGTTGTATTCTTTCAAAACAATTTTCTAACTTTAACCAGCCTATCATTGGGAAATTATAGTTGTATTAATTTTTTCCCCAAAAGTACCTAATAAAATTTAAAAGCTAGGTGACCATTGTAAGGAAGCAAAGCTGAGAAGAATTTCTTCCTACGCTAATCATTGAGAGAATGATAATGCAAATCCAAGTAACTATTACAAAGATCTCAAGAAATGCATAATAGCATAATCAAAATAACAAAGAACATACAACACAGTGATTACCATTGGGAAACACTTCGGAGAGAAAAACCTCACCCTCTAGAACTCGCACAATGTATTATCAAACCAAGATGATTACAATACACTTGCAATGCAAGTTCTTACGGGAGTGCATCACCACAACTTGAACTTGGAGAGACTCCTTCTAGCACTAGTCTTGTAAACTGAACTCAATTACACAAACACCTCCCGAAGCCCTCTTTTTATAGTGATTTTACAACCTAGAAACCGCTTATGGTTTTACAAAACCATGGGAAAAACTACCATGCCACATGTTACCCATTTTTGACATTTACGTTTCCAATATGGAGAAACAACCAGGTTAAAATAGTAATCCTGTCCACAATTTTGTCTCTTAGTCTAGACCCCCATAAAAGTCACAAAATGAGTCATCAAGGCTCTAAACATGACCTACCTATATTCTACTATGGACAAGACTCATTTTAAAAACTCACTAACCATTTTCCAATGCATAAACAAGTGGAAAACTTCCACAAACAAATTCTAGAATTTTTCAGGAAAGGATTGCAAGGTTGAGACACATGTTTCTCAACAACCATTGGAAACTAATTTCTTAGTTTTCCAAAATGTTGTCATTGACAACATTTGTACAGTTTGTCAAAATTTTTTAAAATCACCTTTAGAGTCATCCTAGGGCCTTAAACACTTAGAAACTAACTCAGAAAACATGAAATAGCTTCAATAGCAAGGTCTAAGTGATTTCCTACATGTTTGATGTGTCTTAACTATACATTTTTGTAGTATCCCTAAATGGTCTCAAGTTAAAATATTATGCAACCCTTGGAGCTTACAATTTGTTTTTTTATTACATGGTTGACCCAAATGAGTTATGCAAACTTATTATGCTCAACATACTCTATTAGTGTTTCATTGTTCTTTGATCCACATTTTGTTCTTCATATTCTTGTGCACCATACTCCCTAGGTGGCCTAGTTCTTAAGTCCTCTAAGTCCTTATTTCTTAATATCTTTCTTTAACATCTATGTAGTATTTGGTATAGGGAGCCCCCCTCCATTTGATGAAATGTTCTAAATACATCTTATGTGTATTGGTCTTGGTTTTCTAGGTGTCTAGAATATAATATATCTATGGTGTGTCTTCAGGTGCAATTTTTATGATACACTCTTCCTATTTTGTGACCACATTAGCTTCCTCCTCATCTATATTTTTTCGGCTCTTATACAATATCAAGTATGAGAAATTGAAGGTAGGAGAAACATCTATATCTAGTCGGACTTTAATTTTATATGTATATTCCAAATACTTGTCTATTAACATGGAAGGAAATATCTTTATCATCATAAACTTGTTGTAGATGCCTGTGGGTAATGTTTATCTATTAAAATGGACTATAACTAAGTCTTGAACTATATATTATACATCCATTATCCTTTGTTATTCACTATCCTTATCCTTTTGGGTACTATATTTTAGGTTTTCCCTTAGTTTCTCATCAATCCCCTTCATAAATTCTTCCATGTCTTCTCCATGTTAACTGCTTTTAAATAACCATTTCATGCCACTAAGTTCCAAAAATCCTCTTTGATGGTTACTATACAAAACTTAAAATGGAATCATACTTTGTGTTTACAATTTTTGAAATATTTTATACATATTCTACCTATGGATGAATTACATTCAAAATTATTTTATGGTCTTTTGTCATGCATGTAAGAAATTTTACAAATGACCTATTAACTACCTCAATTTGGCCATCAATTTAAGGGTAATAGGTTGAACTAAAGGACAAATTTATTTCCAATTTCTTATATAAATTACTCTCAAATTTCACGACAAAATTACTCTATTGGACATAATGCACAATGATAAATCATGAAATCTTACTATTTCTTTGAAGAAAAAACCTACAATTTTACTTTCATCATGAGTAATTTTCCATGGAATGACATGTGGAATCTTTTTGAACGTAAAAAGAATACTAAAAAATACTACTATATATACTTTGTGTCCTATGTAATTCTATTAAAAATCATGCTAAGTCTCTACTAAGGTCTAGTTACTATTGCCACATGTTGGTACATACATATTCATTAGTTGTAAGTCTCTTTTCTTTCTAATAGATAGTAAAACTCTCTAAAAGGTTTCTAACATTAGTATAAAATATTCGCCTAAAATATAACTTCCTTACCATGTATAGCATTTTTTTGAGCCAAAAATGGCCTCCTAGAACCCTACTAAGTTTCTCACTTATGGGTGAAAAGTTTATATCCTTTAAACAAAAATCCATTGTCCAAGGTGTAATTAAAAAATTCGCTATGAATTGCATTCTTAAAATTACTACAAACCTTGTATATACCCTTGAAGTCATTGTCATCAACATAGATGTCTTTGAATTTCAAAAATATGTTAATTTTTGGTTTTTACTACTATACTATCAATATTCTCCTTCTAAGGGAATTTTCTACCTTGTTATCCTTCCCTCTCTTGTTCTCCATAGTGAAGATGTAGGATTTAAAGATCTGTACCCACTTCATCTTCTTGTGAATAATATTTTCCAATTAATTCAATTAACTCAAACCATAGTGCCACCACTTTGCCAAAACTAACTGGTGGCATAAA
This sequence comes from Cupressus sempervirens, assembly GCA_028749045.1. NCBI lineage: Eukaryota > Viridiplantae > Streptophyta > Pinopsida > Cupressales > Cupressaceae > Cupressus > Cupressus sempervirens. The sequence continues at coordinate 670,605,568 of CM053787.1, forward strand.
GATATAGATCATAAGGGAAATACTTTTAAATTTCTTTCTTTATATTTTCATCAAATTAAGTTATAGGTCTCCATTCTTGGCTTAACACTATAATAATTTCTAACCCACTTACATCATGTTCATTATAAATACCTTACTTAAATCAAACAAAACTATGACTAATTACTTGGACACTCTTTACTAGAGAAATTAAAATAGTTTATTTTCCTCCTTTGCCAATGTGAACAACACCTTACATTGTTATTTTATGGTGTTTATAATATTGGAAGAAATATATCTTCTTCTTTTTTAACAAAATTTGTATATAATAATGATATGCCATGGAAAATTCTCACTTCTACATTTGTGTGGCTTTTCCAACTTAATATGGCTGTTAATTTTTCAATATAAATCTTCAAATATCACTTGGTGATCGTAAATCCCATGAAAACTTACTCTTGTTTTATGAACTCACTCTTATCAAGGTTGACCTACAAATTTTACTCATAAAAAGTTTTCACCACTATCTATCTCTAGGTGTTTAAGGTGATATGTTTTAGTCTTTCTATATATTAGAATGTCATCAAGATATACTTCAATAAAACTATATATGTTGTCTTATGAAACTTCATTCATCAACCTCTTGAATGTGCTAGGAGCATGATATAGAACAAATGGAACCATAAGGCACACAAAGTCCCACATTAAAAAAATATATCACCTTCCAATTATCCCCTTCTTTTATTCTAATTAGGTGGTATGAAATCTTTAATTTAATCTAATAAAAGTATGAGGATGACCCTACAATTCATTAAATCCTCCATTCTTGGTATAAGAAAACTATATCTAATGGTTATCCTATTTATTGCCCAAGAATTGGTATAAAACCTCTAAGTTTTACACAATGGTCTACAATCTAGCATGTGGAACCTATCCAACATAGACTTCACATACTTATTCTAACTCAACCAGAGTTTTTTGTTAGACCTATCTCTACTGATTTCCATACCCAAGATGTACCTTGCTGCCCAAAGATATTTCATCTAAACTATGCAGGCAACTAATATGGATGCTTTTGGAGGCTGGGTGTTTCCCTCAATGAGGTTTTCTTAGGGTATATCTTGTGTCATAATTTTTGTGGGTATTTCCCTATTCTCTTGCAGGTGGATTTAAATTGAATAATTGTTTTATATCTATTATGGGTTATGTGGAAACAACTATATTCTTTCTTTCAATTCTACTTACAACATATATAGTAATCTGGGGTACCATGTAGGTATCTGAAAACTCTTTTTACTACATCCCAATGTGCTCTTCCTTGATTAGACATGTAATGAGAAAGTACTCCCACTACTTGGCTAATGTTTGTTCTTGTATGTAAATTATAACATATATCAAACTTCCAATGACACTCTGATATGGTACTTGACTCGTATCTTCTATCTTTGATGGGGATGTAGGATACTGTGAGCTATAAAGATTTGTCACCATAGTAATAGGAGCACTCAATAGTTTGGAACCTTGCATATTGTATCATCCCAAAATAGTACACACATACTTACTCTAGCCTAGCCAAATATTTTATTCCCCCTATATATTATAATTTCCATTTCTAAAATAGGCCTTGTTATACCAAGATCTTTCATTTCAAACTTTGTTAAGAGCCACTAGACTTATAGAACATAGGAGGTGGTTAGGCCATGTCATGAATCTTGAAGGGGAACATTGGCTATTAGTCCAAAAATAACCTTATTCATGTTATATTTGATAGAGTGCTACTCTTAGCTCATTACAATATCATACCCTTCACTTAGTCTTATGATTTCCTAAGAATTATCTTTCTATGTTATTGTTCAATTAGACTAATTGGAGTCATAGCAAGAAGAGATCCTTTAGATATGAGATCATATGCCACTCTCATTCTTAATTAAACAAATATTTTAATAAATGGTGTAATATTAAGGCCCAAGGTATTGCTATGTTTTAAATAGCTAGAAAGCAAGAGAATGTTAGAAGGGTGGTGGTGGTATGGAATAAATCTTCCTTTTCTGATATTTCTAATAAAAAGAAGTAAATTGAAGAAAAACTAAATATGTTCAAGAATCTATGGAGAAGGGGAATCTCTCCTTAGCTACTCATGAGGTGGAATAGGAATGGTAGAGAAAATGGAGATTGTCTTCAGGAAGAAAGGAAGTTTTCTAGAAGTAGAGATTGTTTGTTTTGTGGGTGGCTAAGGGGGATAGGAACTTTTAATTCTTTCTTAGATTGGCCTCTAAATACAAGAAGTAGAATAAAATTACAAATTTTTTTAGTGGAAAAAATTTAGAACTCACAAATGGGAAAAATGTTAGTACTTGAGCTATACAGCATGTACAATAAGTATTTAATCCTCTCTCAGTTTATGATGCAAGGGGTCTAGGAGAAATTTTCCATCAATAGAAAAATATTCTTGTTTTTGTACTAGTTTTTTGTTCATGGAGTAGTTGTTGTTCTTGTAGTTTCATAGCATGTGAAGTTAACATTTTGTCCAAGAACTATTAGGGATCTTCATCCTAAGTGCACAATCCCTGATCATTCATATGTCTCAAGTTTTGTTTCATTCTTTGTGCTCTCTATTATCTATATTTCTCTTCCTACAAGGCATGTTATTTCTCTTGGGGCCATTTTCTATTTCATGTTGGCATGTTGTAAAGTTAGGAGCTGACTCCTTGGACATGTGTGGGTCAACCTTCAAGTGTATGCCACTTTATCTTGATTTCTTGGGGTTTTCTATACATCTCCAAGGTTGGACCTATAATGTAATTTAATGTTTGACTAGATGACTTGTGGTCTACTAGTCTATAGAAAAATCTTGGTTAGAGGTAGTTCAAGGGAGAGATAAGAAAAAAAAAAAGGAGGATATCAAAGAACAAAGATAGGAATGCGAGTTTAGATTCTTATTTCCTAATTTTATTGTATCTGGCCTTGACACAAAAGGCCTTACAACCATGCATGTTTCATCATATTTTCTAATTATTAAAACAATGTGCGGTCAATTACCAAGCCTTATGTTCAATGTGTTTCTTATTAATTACACTTGCATAAAAGTTTTGAATATTTCCTTATGTACATTGTATTATATGTCCCTTCAATGTGTAACAATGACCAAGGGATGTTTGAAGGCTTAAGCTAACCTGATTTTTATTAATCTTGCCCCTCCCATTATGTTAGGTGGTATTAGAGAGAGTTATTTCTTGTAATTTCCTCATGGAGAACCTTATTTTAATTGGTTATAGGTTAGAAGATCTTAAACTATATCTATAACTTGAAGAAGGTTACAATCTTATACGAACTATTATCAAAATTGTTTGTGGTAGAGGAAATCTAGACAATGCTATAATGACTATGTTACGATAGATTTCAACAAGGCTTGTAGATATGGATTCAAACTAAAGAATAGAAGTACATCTAGGAGACATTCTTGATGAAGAAGAGGCACCACCTAACTCTAATTTTGAACGTAAAGTTGAACAAGATGAAGAAAGGATTCTAAAAGTTTTGTCTAGATCGAATGCTAGACCTATTGTTGAAGTTGCTTGCTATGATAGAAGACTCGAGAATAATGTGGTATTGGATTGGATCTCTAAAATGGAAACATATTTTGAGTATGAATGTACTCCTAATAATTAAAATGTTAAGATATAAATTTAAAAATAAAAAGGTAATGCATCTCTTTGGTGGGATCATTTTCAAAATGGTAGACAAAGAGAGGAAAATAGATGATCAGGAAATGGATGAAGATGCTTGGAAAAATGAATGAGAAATTTCTCATTAAAAATTACCATGTTAGCTTGTTTAGGAAGATGCAAAATTAAAGGAAAAAATATATGATTTTGAAGGAATATACGAAGGAATTCTACACATTGGATATTAGATATGGACATGCAGATGATGAAGTTGAAATGGTGGCTAGATACCTAAATGACACAAGGATATCAATTCAAGATGACTTCAGTTATGTCAAGATGGATAATATGTAAGAAGCACATCAATTTTCTTTGAAGGCTCAAGAAAGATTTGAAAAGAAATAGTACCAAAGACAGAGAGGAAGAGGTGAAAGATTTCTAAGAAGTGAAGGCAAAACTTATGGAGAAAGTAGAATACCTAAAAATAGGGTGCAAGATAAAGGATGGAAGAATTAAACTAATGCTAAAAGAGTTAATTATTCTAGAGATAGCTATACTAGCTACTCTATGAGTAAAAATAATGGAAAGAGAGAAGAAATATCTTTGTTTAAGGGTACTTGTTATAAATGTGGACAATAAGACCTCATAGAGCTTTTGAATGTACTAACTCTAGAAAGAAGACTAGAGGAAATAGTAGAAATACATTGGCTTGTGAAGAAGTTGATGAAACATCTAGTGATTCTCCAAATGGTGAAAACCTAATAGTAAGAAAGATCTTGTCGAATGAAGAAAATAATGAGGAACCTAATATGAAGAGAAGTTTATTCAAAACCATACTTAAGATTGCTAGAAAATGTTGCAAATTAATCACTAGTAGTGGTAGTTCTTATAATTTGGCATCTAAAGATATAGTTAACAAATTATACTTGTGGAGATTGAGACATCCTTAGCCTTACGATGTTCTTGGATCAAGAATGAGCATAGACTACTCGTAAGTTGAAAATGTCATGTCAAATAGAAAATTTTAAAGTATCATGATGAAGTCTTTTGTCATGATATTATGCCTATGGATTACTATCATATTATCTTGGGTAGACCTTGGTAGTATGATAGACAAGCTTTACATTATGGTATATTAAATCGGTATACTATTTGGGTGATTGGGAAGAAAAAAATATTATTACCTTTGGTAGAGAATTTGGATGAAAGTCATTGTGCTACAATCCGACTGTGATTAGTTGAGGGTAATAAGTTTACAAGAGAAATGAAGGAAAAAAATGTTTTCTATGCTTTGATTCTAAGGAAAGCTAATAAACATGATGAGTTAGAACATGCTCTTGAGATTGAACCATTTTTGAGAAAATTTCATGATAATGTTTCTAATAATGTACCTAATCATTTGCATCCTATGAGAAGTAGAGTCACTATATAGATATGATACAAGGAGCTAGTTTACCTAATAAAGAACCACATAGGTAAAAACCTAGCCAGAAGATTGAGATGAATACACAATTATAGGAATTGCTTGAGAAAGGATTGAATAGAAAGAGTTTGAGTCCTTATGTAATACTTTCTCTTTTGGTAATTAAGAAAAATGGAGAATGGAGAATGTGCACTAAATCTAGAGCTATAAATAAGATAATAGTGAAGTACAAATCTCGTTTTCATTGGATGGATGACATAATGGATATTTTCAGTAGAGAAAATTATTTCACAAGGATTGATTTGAAAAGTGGTTGTCACCAGATTAGGATCGGAGAGGGAGATGAAAAGAAATCTACTTTTAAGACTAATAAAGAATTGTATGAATGATTGGTTATGTCCTTTGGTTTAACTAACACACCTAGAACTTTCATAAGATTGATGAAGGAATTTTACAAAAAAAATCTTGGATAAGTTTGTGATTGTATAACTTAATGAAATTTTTATTTTTAGTAAGAGTAAAGAATATAACCTTAAACATATGAGACAAGTATTATAGAAATTCTAGGAAGAAAACTTGTTGGTTAATCTTAAGAAATGTTCATTTATAAAAGATGATATTGTGTACCCTAGTTTTGTAATTTTAGATTATGGTTTCAAAATGGATAATAAAAAGGTGAGAGACATTCTTGATTGACCTATACTTGAGAATGTTGTAGAGGTAAAATGATTTCATGGATTGTCTATATTTTAAAGGAAGATTATCAAAAGATTAGTTCTATTTGTTATGATCTACCTGAGACTATGAGATGATATAAAAGGTATTTCATATGGACACATAGAGAACAAAGGAGTTTTAAAACATTAAAATAAAATATTATTGAATTGCCTACACTTGCCTTGCCTAATTCAATTAAAGTTTTTCATGTTGAATGCAATACTAGTGGAAGTCAAACTGTAGTTGTTTTTAGTCAAGAATGAAGAGTTGCAGCTTTATTTAGTGAGAAATTGAATGGTGCTAAGAGAAAATATTTTGTTTATGATTAGGAATTTTATGCTATCATTAAATATTTAGAGAAGTGGAGAAATTATTAGATGCCTAATGATTTTGTATTGCACACTGACAATAAAGATTTATAGTATTTGGAAAGTAATAATAACTTGAATCAAAGACATATGAAGTGGGTTGAGTTCTTGCAAAAAAATTTCTTTTCTTTGAAGGATAAAAGTAGATTGGTGAACAAAGTTGCTGATACATTGAACCAATGAAGAATTTTTTTGATAGAGATGACAGTTAAGGTTCTTGGTTTTGATGACTTGAATTGTTTGTATGAAATTGATTTAGATTTTCTAGAACCTTCAAAATTTTATAAGGAATTGATATTGAGTGATAAGGGGATGTATTATATCATCCAAATGGATATGTTGTTTACAGGAATTCAATTATGCATACATAGAGGATCAATGATATATAATATAATGAAGGAGAAATAAAGTGGTGGACTTGGTGGAGATTTTGGATTGATAAGACTGTGAAACTAATTTCAAAGAGATATTTTTTGCCATATATTTGTAGAGATGTTTAGAGATTTGTTAGAGGTTGCAGAATTTGTCAAGTAGAAAATGGAATTAGTCATAATGTGGAATTGTACTTTACCTATACCTAAAAGACCTTGGGAAGATGTGAGCATGGATTTTATTCTTAGATTTCCCAGACCTCAGAGAAGCAATGATTCTATTTTGATAGTTCTTGGTTGATTTTGAAAAATGGCTCATTTCATACCTTGTAAGAAGACATCTGATGACTTACATATAGTTGAGTTATTTTTCAAGGAACTGGTAAGAATGCATGGTTTCCCTAAGACCTATTTTTTTTGGGCAGAGAGACTAGGTTCACTAGTTATTTTTTGTCAACACTTTTGAAGAACATGAATATAGAGTTGAAGTTTAGTTCTATATTTCATCATCAAACAAATGAAAAAATTAGAGTAGTGACTAGAAGCTTGGGCAATTTATTGAGGTGTTTAGTTGGAGATAAGTCTACTAATTGGGATTTAGTTTTGGCACAAGCAGAGTTTGCATACAATAATTCTATGAATAGAAGTGCTAAGAGTGTACACCGTTTCAGATTGTTACTAGATTTTAACCTGAAGGAACCATGGAGTTGATATAATTACCTACTAAGATAGAAAGGAGTACAAAAGTTGAGGACTTTAAATGAAAAAGTTCAAAGGAATTTGGAAGATAGTAATCAAAACTATAGATAGAAAGATGACAAAATAAAGATGCACAAATCTTTTGAAGTTGGTGACGAGGTTATGATTCATTGGCTAGGGAAGCTCCTCAAAAAACTACAGGTGTGTTTGGAATTCACATTTCCTCCTTAAGATCAATTTATTTTGGTGGTTAGTTATGCATAACAATATCCTCATGATTTATAATCTCTAAAGACAAGGGTTTTGGGTGCTTAATCAATGTTCTCTATGAAATGGTGAGGAAGAAACCATCCCCAAGCTATTAATCGATTACACTTATTCCTCTATTGTTTGGTTGAATATCTTCAATAGGTTAGGAATTTCATGGATTTTTAACACTACTAACACCCAACAATTCATTTTAAATTAGAAATGTTCCTCCCACCATCCTCTCACTACAATGAAATGGGAAGCCATTCCACCATACATATGTTTGAACATCTTGAAAGGATGTAATAATCACATTTTGAGAGAGAATTTATCCCCCCTATAGATTGTTTTGCACATAACATCTTCTAATGGAATATTATCTCAATAGGAAATGGAAATCTCCTCCTCTTCATCTTGTAAAACTTGATATTAAATTGGAAGAGGTTTGGAATATTTCTTAATTAGGAAAAAAAAATGGATACTACCAAGACTCTAAAAAGGAAAGGCATGGAATGAAAATCATGTACCATAAGTTGGTGGAAGCTTAATTTGTATGGATATAGATGAAATGGGATTGTTGTTGTGGGGGTGTATTAATGGATGACTATGGCAATTGTCTCAAGAGTTATATGGTGAACTATGGTAAGACATCAACCAGCATACACAAGGCTATGGGCATTTTTTGGTTGGAAAGTATTGTCAGTACGTGGTATTCCTAAATTGGTGATTCAGGGCATCAAAGGGGCCATAAGAATGAGTTTTTGGCACACAATGACAATAATTAAGGATTCATATAGGTTACTAACTTTGTTTTTTTATACCATAATTTAACACGTGTACTAGGAAGGTAACCAAGTAGAGGACAACTTGAAAATGTGTGCATATGGATGGTGTGAAAAATAAATGTACTTGATCAAGGGAAGGTGATCTTCCAATGACAAGTTTATTATTTGTAAAAAATGAGAAACAAATATTTTCTTGATGACCTTTTCATATTTATGAAAGAAGGTGAGAAAAGCTAAGTTGGTGCTTTTTATGATGATGGGTTTATAATGATTGGTTTAATTTGGGATATATTTTCAATTAGCATATTATTTATTAGTCCTTATGGAAATGATAAGTTTGATACCTAAGGAAACATATGGAATTTTTTTAATAAACACAAAGTCTAAGACTTTCCAAATTGTAAAGGAGTTTTAAACGTCATTTAGTGAACATATATGGAGAGAGTGGGAAGTGGCATGTTGGAAATATAATTTATTATACTTTTACATGTGATAAATAAAGGTGTTATCACATTTTTAAATACCTTAATATAATTTTATTTTGGTGTATGTGGATAAAAAAAAATTATTTGATTTTTTCATCTCTAGCTTAAGAGATTATTTAGTTGTGGGTATGTCAGAAGTATTAAGGGATTTGGTGGTAGAGCTCATAGATGAAGAGGCTATGGAGAATCATTCTTATCATATTAAGCCACCATAGATTGAGGAAGATATTAGAAATAACAAATTTTTTTGGACTCATCTTCATCAAGATGGGTTCATTCCTTCTATGGAATGCATAGAGTGCCTTGACAAAAGAATTTCTAGCCAATGTTTTGATATAGAGATATACCAAAGGTTTAATGTTAATGGGATTTTATTTGAAATAATTGAGGAATTCATTTCTAATTCCTCTTCCCTAACCATAGAAGAGAAGAATTGGAGGAAACAACTGAGGATAGTTGATGAAGTTAGATGGAAGAAGTTCTTTCGACTTGATGGGGCTCCTATTCATCTTTGTGGTAGGTTTATGTGGGAAAAGATTCTAGAGCCATGGAATGTTTTCTTCTATGCCATAATGAGGTACATTAATTATGAATATAAGTAAAGGTTTTATACTATTATCACTTTCTTTTCTAGTGTCATTTTAGGAATAGAGAAGTTATTTCCTTTCCTTACATACTGTTACACTCTATTAAGGACTCTATTTGAGATGTGCGTAAGAAGAGAGAAGAGGGAAAGAATAACAACATTTTTTAACAAGCCCTAATTTTTTTAATTTATGTTCCATAAGGTGTTGGCCTTCAAGTGCACAATCCATCCCCATTGCCATCAAAAATATCTACTACCCCACATAGTTTGTCCCCTTTTGGTCAGTCCATCGAGGATAAAGGCCTTTCTCCTATTGAGGGGGAGATTATAATAGAAAATAATTATGTTCTTGATGTGGAAAATGTTGTTTCCCATGGTAGTAAGAAACACCCTACATCTAGCAAGGGACTAAGAGAGAAAAATACATATACCCTCCAGGCTAGGAGAGTTTTCTTTGTTTGGACACTATTGACAACACTAAGAAGAAAAATTGTCCTAGGCCTAAGAGGAAAACTACCGAGAGGAGTTATGGGGAACAAGAAGAGGAGGAGACTTCTAGTGAAGACATAAGTAAGGATATCACCACCACCACTAATCAGGAAAATCTTTTGCCTATTGCACTGAGTGAGATTATGAAAATAGGTGCCTCGAGAAGGGTATCTCTCGGCTAATCATATATATAATATATATATATATAAGCTAGTAGCACTCACGGTGCAAAAAGAAAGATATTATTTTTTAAATTATAATTTTTTATAGTTAATATATTGTGAAAATTTTAATTAATAAATATTTAATATTATTATGATTGAGTATAAGTTTTATATATTAATTTTTAAAATTTGCATAGAGGAAAAATAATAATAGTAATTTAAAAAGATATTTTAAAATCCTATAGATAATTATTTAATGTTATAAAAATTGAAGAAATGTTATACATTCTACTGCTAAACAATTTGAGCACATTGAATCAATATGGAAATTTGTATACAAACATGTGTAATAAAGAAATACTTAACAATCATTGAAAGAAATGATGACATAGTCCATTGCACAATGTAATAGTGTAATATTTAATAGTTATTCCAAAATTGGGTATAATAAGAAATAGTATTGTTCAAAATGTTGACAATACATTGACAAATAATATGCAGAATATTTTTACTTTTTCAACCATGGATAGACTGGCAATAACTCTACATTTCCATGAAGAACATTTCATACTTCAATTGACAGAGTGGACTTTACATGAAATAATGTAGGTATGCCATAATTTGCACTCGACAACCTGAAAGATGGAATGACTTGGTGTATTGTCAACATAATTATGTAACAAAAATTAAGAGTAGCTATCAACCATTCTTCGAGTGGATCCTTGTGATAGCTAATTTTAGATTCTCCTTTAAGAAATTTCATAAACTTCATACTGAGCTAATCAGAGAGAGTGTGCTTCCTGAAATTTACTATTGGGACAATAGATCCCCTTTGGAAAAAAAAAAATGTATTACCACATGTATAATAATTAATAAAATTAAAATATTTTTTAAGTAATGAAAATTAAATTTAGAATTGAAATTAGTCTCTCTCCCTCTCTCCATGTTTATCTATTACATGCTCTAATTATTATCTCTCTCTCTCTACCTCATTGG